>UZAE01012551.1:0-18544 GCA_900617975.1 Rodentolepis nana | reverse complement strand
GGGGAGGTTAGGGTTCTAGTTCGGCATGGTTACTTGCTGAAATGGTGGCAGGTAATCTCACATTAGCGGAATTTTTACTACTGCTGAGATAGAGGACTAGTATTAGAGAAAACAAGTCGTTTGTGTCGAACACTTTAGTTAACCTTTGTCATGTGTGTAATATCCTGGGGGAAATTTATACTGAACTCATTCTTCGTAGTTTAGGCCTAAAATCCGTATTTGCTATTAATGAAAGATTCACGAAAATTTAAATGTCAAGTGACTTGCGGATTCAAATTATTTCAAGAAATAGCATTTGCACTTTATTGAATTACTCTATCCAAGTACATATTTTTTCAAAGAAGCAGCAAATTTTGGAGAGAGGTTGGTATTGTTGATAATTCTGCTTTGGAAAAACATCTAACCCTCGCCCTGAGCGTCATAGAGACCCATCGGTGGTGGTGGTGGGGGGAGGGTGGTGGGGTGGATTCGACTCTTTTGCTAAAATTAACCTGTTCGTTTGGTTATTCCGCTTACTAAGCTTACGCGGTGGTACTCGAAACCGAAATTTTTGAAGGCCTTTCCTTGACCTTCTTCCAACTCTTTCCGTTTCGATTTTTTTCTTCTTTTTCGACGTTCATTGTTTTTTGTTCACCAAAATGAGGGGATTATTATAAATTGGCAAAGGATCCTTTTGGTAACTGGGTTCCTTGTGCATTTGTGTGTGTGTATGTGTGTTCACATCTAAATGGGTTTAATGCCTTTGTTTTTACGCTTTGATGTGGTGAATGTTTGACCCTAAATGTCATAATTTTCTCTTTGGTCTTCTGAATTTTGTTACAATAGAAAGTCTAAAATGCTATCTGTGCTCTTATCATTTCGAAAACTAGAAAATTTGGCTTTAATTGTTTCATGTCAATGGTGCTGATGGACATGGAATGAGAATGGTACGGTTATTATCTGAGGTTTGGAAAAACCTAAAGTTAATATTTTTCGCCTAAATGTGGTGGTATGATGTATTTAACGTAAGCTTCAGCATTATGGCATATAAATAATTAATATTTAATGAGTTTCATTGCCTATGGTGCAGCAATGATCAAATTAGGAATTACTATTCTCGTAACTACCATTCCATACTCGAAAATTTAGATAGCTCAGCTCGATTGTTAAGTGTAATTTACAAGGAATGTGGGAGATTTGGCTTTTCTCACCTTCAGGGCTCAATGAAATACGCCATTTAAACACGATTGGGGGGGGGGGCGGGAAGGGGGGGGTGGAAAACGCTTTCCTTGACGTGTTTATGAGATCGAATTACTGTACAAACGTTATATGTGCATATCGGCAGAGTTGTGGGGGATTAACTCCTCAGGAGTTATCGATTCGATTGATTAGCCGCTCCTTTTTCCCACTAAAAGTTGTCTTTCACCTAGATTCTTTGTGTTGATGTTACGTTCATTATGCGTATTTGTCTATTAAGCAAATTCCTTAAATTCTGTTCTTAATCCACATTATCTTGCTACCTGTGTTGTGGATCTTGTGACTGAATAAATAAACAGTCTTTTCAGCTCTGGATTGTTTACGAGGCAATTTTTTAAATTATTTTGGCCTTGGGAACTGTGCTAACATATGTTTGTTCCAAGAGTGTTTTTTACTGTTTCAATAATCTATTTTCCGTTTACGTTGAGGCTAGGCGGCATTTATATTTTTCCCTAATTCACTGAATTAGCGGCAGTGGGGCGGTGTGGGGGGGGGGGGGGGGGGGGGGNGGGGGGGGGGGGGGGGGGGGGGGGGTGGGGGTGGGATTATGTTCTTTTCCACTGATCCTCCTCCTTTCTGTAATCCGATTTTTGCCTGAATTTAGACAACGTTGTCTAATATTGCCGTTTGTGTCTGCCAGCAATTTCTGCACCTCAGTGGCTGTTTGTCAAATGTTCGGATCTCATCAACCGCGCCAGGTTTTCCCAGTCCATAAAGCAGTGGTTAAATTGAATGTTCCTCAATGTACTCTCGCCTAATTATGAGCCCTTTACAATGTTCACATGAGGTGAAGTTCAATGTAGAAACCACTTTCCGTTTAGAAGCTTTTGTTCCCAGTAAATAGTATTTGACAAAAGAAACGTACTTCATAATTGTATTCATCTTTGCCTCGTTTCTGGTGTCTGTCTTTCTAAAAAATTAACCAATAAACGGCATGTAGGTTTATCCAAGTACAAAGGTGAAAGGCACTTTCCATCTTTCAGAGCCCTCTATCCTCTCCCTCATAATGGAATTTGACATTGTGCATACCCTCTAGATTTGCCTTTTTCTCAGTTGAACGCACCCATTGCTTGTCTGAAATTTGACTCTTTTTACTCCATCGATTATTTCATTCAAGCACAAATACTCGTTCAGGTGTTAATAACTGTGATGCTTTTTCACTCTTTTGCTTATTTTAAGTTAGCTTATTTTAATATGAATTTTCTGCTTCATATCAACTGAGTCCACCACAATGACATTTTGCCATTCAATGGTACTGTGGGGTGGGGTTTATTTGTTTATTTTGTAATAATTGAAATCAGTTGCTATATCGTGTCGTTCCTTTTTCGGCCTTATATAGCTTTTTGATACGTCTATATAAGCTTAAACATTTCGTTCTTCACATCAAATAGTACATTTCAATTAGCTTGTTAGGGTCATTCCACTTGGACGCCATTTTGAGGTTAATTTGCGTAGCGCCGTTCCTTGCAGACGTTGATTTATTAACGCAGTTCGTTCTGGCTTTTTTATTCTGTTCTTTTAAAGCTCTTATGAATATGAAATGCTTTCTACGACTACCTCAATAAGTTTTCTACTATCATGGCTTAGATCTCAATCAAGATTTGTTTATTTGTAAAGATAAGTACACCTAACGATACAAAAATCCCCCCCCCCCTATTGCGATGTCCATTGACCCAGCCAGATCACGAGTATATTGATTAATAAAAAAATTAGGTGTTGTTCGAAATAAGGGGGAGGTAAGACTTGAAAGAATGGGCTAGTGTTAAACTAGCGGATCAGCTGTGTCATGACGAGTCTGTGTCGAGCGTAAGTTGCTATCACCTCGTTGCACTTTGGGCACGAGGTAGCAATGCGCTGCATGTTCTGACTTATTCCTTACTCCCTCTTGAATTAGCCTCTTTCTGGGCCAATATTTAATCAATAAATATAATTATTCTTACTGCTAGATAATTATCGACAGATTTTGAATCTTTTTTTAGCAGATTAATCAAATGTCTAGTTATAAGTCTGTACTAAAAAAAGGAGCCTTAGAAGTGAATCTCCGTATTTTCCATAATATTGGTTTGTGATTTTCATGACTCGATTCTGTTTACTAATAAGTTCCTTTATCTACTGGAAGATACCCGGAGGAATTTGAGCAATTTAGCGTGGTTCGATGCCGCTTACTTTCGTTATATACTTTTCGCATCTATCTAGGACTTGCATGGCCTCTCTGTTGTCCTTTTTTGTATAAATTCGCTTAATGGTTTCTTAATCTCGATTTGTCTTCCTCTTCCCTCAGTCGTGAAAGCCTCTTCAGAATCCTCAAGGCCTATACAATTCGTCATCCCAGCAAGGGCTATTGTCAAGGTCAGGCTCCGCTAGCAGCTGTTCTCCTTATGTTTATGCCTGAAGAAGAAGCCTTCTGGACATTCACAGAAATCTGTGAACGTTATCTTGTATCATACTACGACGAGGGGCTTGTAAGGAATTCGCTTTTTATTAATTTCATAAAAGTAGCATTATTTGATAATAGTGAAAGTGTGGTATATTTCGCCACAATGTTAAGATGTTATTTTGTTTTATATGAAATTGAAATTATAATTCCTCATTTTACTTTCATTTAAGATGATATTCAAAGCTGCAGATTAATTTTTTGTGTAATAATAATTATTACCTTCAGTTCTTAGAGTTAACTTTGTTTCCATTTCACCGTAACGTCTAGATATAGGCTAACAAGTAGCCAAAACTTGGTGTAGGCTAATCTTTCAATTTCCTTGATTAAATCGCTTTCATTCCTCAGAAATCATCAACTGAATTAAATTTGCCTATTTCTATAAGCTAATGTGCGTGGACGAAATGTAATATAATACCTATTATTTTACTAAGGAGGGCCGTAATTATTTTCAAACACTACTATGATCTGTTATGGTTCAACTAATACTCCTCATATTCAAAATGACATTTCTTTAGGTCCACTTGACTTTTGAAAAAAAGGCATTATTTTCTAAGATTGAATTGAACTCGTGTTATATCCTCAATTTTCAAAAATAAATTCTTCAGACGGAAATAAGTATTTCTGAGTTTGCATTTTCTGACCATTTAGTTTGTCTAATCCATCATATTGTATTGTGCTTGCGCATGGTGCTTCGTAAACGTCGTTCGGAAATGCGGTTGGACGTAGTTGTGTGATCTAAATTTCCTTTTTGATTGCCAGAATTATTTCACTAGAGGCTCTAATAATCAGCAAATGATAGAGAGAAAATTTTTTATAAAGTATTGCCTTTCGCATCTTTATTTGTATCAAAATAAAACAGATAAAGTTACTTTTTTTTATTAAACCAGGGATAAGCAGAACCAGCAATCGTTAAAATAGGCCAACGTCTTACATACCTTGAAGAGGAATCAGGCACATAACGAAATTAGACGATGTATTAAATCGTTTGATTGGATGATTGTAGCAGATAATTTTGTGCCACCAAATGTGTTCATTCACAACCCCTAAATCGATTCGCACAGATTTCTTTAATTCTTTTATCAATGCCATTCACTTTTAGTTGTTATTAACTAATTAAGGCTTATTTTCCTCCTTAATGATGCATCCAGTTAAGAAGTTTTTCATGCTGGGTAAACAGACCATTTATTCCTCACAATTTAATCCGAAGTAGCTAATTAGTGTCTTTTTGTTTTAAATTACTAATGAATGTTTTTTGAGCAGCTGGAAATTTAGACGCTACAGTACCTAATCGGCTTTTATTCTCTTATAGGAGCTCATTCAAATTGACGGTCAAATTTTATATGGACTTCTTAAACGTCTCTTTCCCCATATCTACAAATTTTTGGTGAGTTGAGTTGCGGTGTGTCAATTTGGTAATGCTCACCTTGCTGTCTGATTTTTGGTCGCTTTTGAGTTTCTCCTAGTTTTTTCTTAATGCCTTTGGAAATCTAGCGAACTCTCTTGTATGTCTAGATTCTGGAATAGTTTTTAATTACTTGCTTGAGCAGTAATGAGTCTACTTTAGTGTAGAGACAGTCGCTTGCCAGACTGCCCGCCGTAGGCATAACGTGTCTGGTTTATTTAGTCAAAAGTATTGTTTGTAACCAATCAATAGATTTTTCTGGCCTTGTGGGATGCCCCGGCTAAATATCAGTCGTGATAATTCGTAGCCAAAAGTGGTCTAAAGTGAATTAATACACCTCCAGTTTGCAGAATGTCTCTACCAGTAATGCAATTTGCCCTTAAAATAAACTCACAATGCTTACGTGTAATATACCTATTGTTGGCTTTTCTTTTTCCCACAAGTTTGTGTCCACTTTTAAAAGTGTGGTTTTCAATTCATTAACATGCTTATCATAACTTCTTATTTCTGTTTTCTTCATGTAGATGAAACATGGCGCCGAACCGATTATGCTGGTGGTTGAATGGTTCATGTGTGTCTACACGCGTACTCTTCCCTGGTGCTCCGCTCTCCGAGTTCTTGATATGTTTTTCTGTGAAGGTATGTGTGTTTATTTGCGCCTCAACTCCTAATAATTTCATGTTGATTTGTTTACGAAGTGGTCAATTGTATGATAGTTGTGTTTCACTCTTTTCCTTTTGCTCTTCTACTCTCTCCGCATGTTTAAACTTCCTTTCACATTAGCTAATGCCTGGGAAATGTCCCATCTCATAACTTTTGGTGGTTCATAAACTTGGTTGTGCTTGTTAATCAGAAAGCCCACCAACCTTAAACTGCTTGTTTAGATCTTGATAAATGTTATTCTTACTCCTCTGCTTTTCTTACAATATCTACTCTTGAATTCACTAAATTTTGGCATTATGTGTGTGTGTGTGTTCGAGCTTAACAAGGGCTCTTGACTGATCGGGTTTTTCAGTCAGTGATCTCATTTGTGCCCACATTTTTTCGTACCACACACCTTTACTATATGTGAGTAAACGGAATTATCTGCATTTCAGTGAGAATTCAGTAAAATCTTATATGTCATCCTAGTATTCCTCAGTGCTCTGTTTAGAGTTTTGCGTGCTTTTGTATAATTTCCTCGTAGCTCTACGTCCTTAGCTCAATCAAGAAGCCCGTCCCTTTTACTCCCTTTCTTGGCATCTTTACAATAGCAATTACTATCCCAGAAATGTTATTTGCCTTTTGTTCTCCAACCCCCTCCCCCCCCCCTCTCGGCTTTATATTGATTTGGGGAAAGGGGTTAAAAGGTGATGAAACGCATAGGAATCGATTATTTGATTACTTCAAAGTGTCGAAAGAATCGAGTTTGCAAGAGGCAAATAGAAGTAGACAATTAAATTCTGCCCTTTTCGAATGCTACATTCCTCTAGAATGCTACCCTTGGATTTGTAATTGAACCCGACTCGCCAGTTGTGTCAATTTTTCCCATCCCTCCCTCCCCCCTTCGTGACACGGAAAATTAATTTAATGTGGTAAAGCTCACTACGTTTCACTTAACCTTTTTTTTGGTTAATTTAGGTGTTGTTTTATTTTTTATCGAACTAAAACAAATGGCCCTCCCAATTGCTTATCTCTTGTCAACTGTCAGAAACTAACAACCTTCTTTTACAACACAGGAATTATTAATTGATTATCTAGTATTCTTACTAGCCCCCAACTCTATTTAAATAAGAAATGATCAAATGATGTTTGTATCGCTTCTTGAATTGTTGATTTCATAGGACGTTAGGATTAATTTCTGCAAAATACCATTTAGTTGTTTTTTCCACCACGTATGTGTTTAATACGTTCACATACGATATATCTCCTTTAATGAATAACCATTTCTTTCGTATAAGTGATGGGAACGAGGACAAGTGACTAGAACCAACTTGTATCATGATTATTTGCTCCCACGGTAAAAATGAGGAGATTATCATTGCTCTTGAATACCATAAAAAGAATTCGGCATGAACTGAAGTGTTGCAATGGAAGAGCATGAGGTTATTGTGGCTGCAGGTAAGGAACATAACGGACGATCTAATCTGATTACATTCGCACCACAGATTTCTTGCAGGAAATGGCGTTACGAACCCTGGTATCGGAATTCGAGCTGGAATTCAATGGGGTCTTTCGCTGATACATATACAGCAATCGTCGCAGTGATCACCTTTTCACAGAAAGGACCAATGAAAATGGTCTGATCCTACTGTCATAATTAAGGTTTTTACCAAGATGAACAGTATAACAGGCAGAATATGGGATGACTTGCTTACCGTTTGAAGGATTCTCTTCTAGTCATTTAGCCGAAATTTGCCAAAGCATTCATGATTTTTGTATGTGCGTCTTCCTCGCCGTATACAATGTGCAGCCTCCCTCTCCAGTCGTTTGAAGCGGCCCTTTGATTGAATTCAGATCCTAACCGGGATTGCTGTCCATTGTAGTCGGCCACTTGAATAGCAGCAGCAAGTTTAGGTCCCTTCCTTATCTCCGGGAAAATGAAAAATGATAGTCTGACAATCTTTACGACTGCACCAATTCAAATGCTTGTCCTCCATACTCCACCCCTCCCCCCTCTCCAGATTTTTTTCTGATTGACTGGCATATGAAAGACACTTTCAAAAAAAGACATCAATTTACCATGCCATTGCTACAAAAGTCGGATTAATTGGCTGTTTTTGGGGCAAATTACGAGACCTTCCATTGAAAAGTGTAAAATGAGTTGAATCCATGTTCTAGGAATCGGGCCAGTTTGAGGCTGTAACGTGTATTGATGAGGGTTATTTTGAGTAAAATTCGTTGAAAATATTCGAATTCCCTCGCCTATTAAATTCATGTTAAATCTTTTTATGTCTCCTTTCACCATCCACTTCTATTTTCTTGATGACATTACCACGTTTATTTTAAGTGGCATTATCTTTCATGATTTGGTTGACAGGTCTAATATATAATTGTTTTAGGCAAAATCATAATATTCAAAGTCGGTCTGCTACTGCTATATCGATGTTTTCACAGTTCGACCTTCCGTAAACAGTGCGGAGGAATCGATGAAATTCTTATGCAAGCTCAGACCATTCCTTCTCAACTTGACAATCCTGAGGAGCTTGTACACAATGTAAGTAATCTTGCTACTTAAACGCTTATAAGTAGCGGAGTTGTAAATACCTGATATTCACTGTTGCTTTACAGATTCTCCAGATCAAGATAGATCGACGGCAAGTGGCAAAAGAAGTAATGAAGCAGAGTCAACGGTGGCGAACGCGGATGAGTACAGTTCATGAAAAATGAAAAAGAGAGAAAGACCAGTGAACTTTGCTTATCTTTAATTTCAATCCCCTCTGCGAACGCATTTATATAAAAAGTCAACATCATTCTTAACTCAAGTGATTTCGCAGAAAGTGAATATTTGGATCATAACATGAGCTTATTGTCCGGCACTTTATGCGCAGGTATGTAAAATGTTTACAAAGTTCATGAGAATGACAAGCCATCCAATTTCCCCCTTCTCCCTGCCCTTGTCTTTTACTCTTTCCTGTCCAAACCATTTGTGCCTCTCCCTTCTTTCTTTTTGTCATTTTGCTTGGCTTATCTTTTTCTTTGATCCCGTCGCCCCATATTGTTCTTATGACTGTCTTTATCCGTCAAGTTCTCTTTGCATTATCTTTCCTCGTAATAAATGCACTTGCTGACATCATCTCAGTCAGTGACTGACTGTTTTCAATGTCTTGCAGATTGATCACTAAATCTCCGGTTTTTACAAATACTTGTAAATTTGATCAGTTTGGACATTTAGATCCCTAATTTCATTAAATCCGCTGAAAATGATTCGCTACTCAGATACTTGATTTTGATTTTAGTGTTCTCCTTAGTCATCTCTGAGACTGGTGCATTTTCATTGCTTATATTTAAAGCAATTTAGGTAGTCAAACTGCTCATAATTGGGTGCCCTTATAACGTGTCAGGGAAACCACAATATACCCCAGTGGACAAACTAGTTAAACATAAAGTGGTGACAAGGCTTTATCTCTCAATTAATCGTTTTTTAGGGGCCCAACAAAGTCAGGCTCTGAGTTAGTTGCTTTTAACGCTGATGATTTTCCATACATCACTGTTTTCCCAAATCCGAAGGTCAATAATTGGATTGGGCAAACATTGAACCTTGCATGGTTGCTATTTTAAATACCAGAATACTACGATTGAAGTGGAGCAGTTGTCGTAAAAACTCGAGGTACTTCTTCACTGTATATTCTGTTAATGGGTTGCGATATTTTCTCTTCTTCATTTATGGCCCTATTTTGTTAAATAGCTTTTATTGCTTACGCGTAAAATTGTTAATGAAATTTAATGGATCGAAATATAGACAACATTTCATCATAAAATGATTTACCAATTATTTGTACCTAATCGCTCAGTTTGAGTATCTACCACGTTGGCAGTTTGATCTATATTCTGCTCAGATAGATGGCGTAGAGCCCTTATGCGAGGGATTATTTCGCTTTTCAGTTGAGCCCAAAACTTCGCATTCTTCATTTTGCCCTAGATATCGGTTGTGTGTATTTCTAGTATTAATTTGTGCAAATCAAACCACCAAATAAATGTTCCACTATAACAATTATTGGTGAGAGCGAAAGTGGTTACTTCTTAATCTAAACTCTAATGGTTTCCCAAATGCTTCTTTATGATCATATAGTTACTTTAATTGAGTTTAATATCTGAAAAGCGAGTGACTAAATCGATTTTGAATATGGAGATTGTTCAACAGAATATAAACTTCTTTGAAACTTTAGGTAAGCACGGAGTAAAGAATACAGTAGGATTGAGTAGAAGGTGGGGAGCTTATATTGCTCGTTAATAGATCACTGGGGTTATTAAAGTAAAGATCTATCCTAATATCATGTTCCAGAAATTTTTGTGTGCATTTACTTTTGAATCTTCTGCGCAAATAAATCATCTAATTCAATTGACTTAATTGAACTGATCTGCACTCCTAATCTATTCTCCGTATGGATTCGTCTGTTTAATAAGCAGTCCTTTCATTATAATCTATTGATTTGTATTTTCCCCTTTATTTTATCATTCGCACATGCACATGCTTAAAATGAACCAACTACTGTGTATCTCCTATTCTCGCGGTCTAATTGATTTCAGTTTTGTGTTGCCAAGCTATATCGAATTAACTAATAACTACGTAGGCGTTATGCAAACTGCCAATAGTCATCCTAAATGGCTGTGCTTGTTTCATTCCTTTGTTTCATACTGCAGCTAAGATGCCCGTAGCAATAATGCTTTTTAAGTTATATCCCCAACCAAGTCATGCCTTTGTTGAGTTAATTCGGTCAATTGAGCTTAACTCTCTTACCCCAGTTTAAAAGGGTGCATGTACGAACGGATGATTCTGAAATTGCAGGAGTTCTGTTTGGATTTTGGCTCTTCACAGCTGCAGTATCTAAGCTATCGTATCAGACCACATGAGACACAGCGACTTAAGGATGGTTGGTCATGACCCACACACCCAAACGTGTATGGTCTGATTTCCTAAGCATTTGCAATCGACCCCATCTAGAACTGAACTTTGTTTTAACGCATTTTCTCCTACCAATTTTACAAGGACCCCATCGCATTCCACTTATTTTGCTTCCCTTGAAATTCCGATGCAGAGCAGCTCGAAGCCCTTTTTAAATTGCGCCACCATAGGAATCTTGATATAAGCTTCGAAAGATATTCACTAAATACGGTAGGATTTGAAAATTCTTCTACACAACTTTCATTACAAAACTGGCCAAGTTCTTTCTTATTTTATCCAATGTGTTTTTAAACTTCTACGTCCACGTCAATAGATGCATTTCTTGCAGAAATAAAATTTCATTTATTCGATATCAAAGGAACTATTGATTTCGATGACGTCTTTCATTAGCAAACAGTCTTGATCTTGGCCTTCAGGATTAGTTTCTATTAATTCAATTACTTCATTAATTTACGCCATTTAGCTATTGCTGTGAAGTTCAATAACCACCATAATGGTGATGAATGCAATGTCTCCAAAGGACACAACCCCCAGAGATCAACCTTGGTAGCTTTAGTTACTCCAAAACAATTGGTTAATTTTACAAAGACTTCATAATTGCCATGTAAGTGGTGTCGGTATGATGAACCAGAGTAGGATATGCTTGCAAACAGCATTTTAGGGCAAGTGGTTACTGACACGTACTGTAGGGATTAACTGGTACGCTCTTTCCTTCCTCTTACCGTCTACTTTCATCACTTTTCTCCTTTTCTTCCTTAAACTCCTATTCCACTCAAGACACCTGATTATTTAGAAGAATAGAAGCTCTTTCATGTGCCTAACGGTTGAAGGTCAACTAACCCTCTTTTAAATGACAGAATTATCAAGCTCCCTGGAGTTTGCTTGCACCTGCGTAGTGTTTGGACTCTGGCACAACAAAGTCCGCAGTCTAAAGTTACGTTTGTCGGAGCCCTTTCTATATCTTACGGTTTTATTCACATGAATTTGCCTTTATCAACCTTTTTATATATTTTTGCTCAACTTAACGTCAGTTCATCTTTACTCCGTGTACCCATTCTTTCGTGGTATTTGCCATTCTCCGTTCATCAGTGTTGCTAAAAGTGCTCTGATTATTTATAGCTTTACCAAAATCATTATTCTAACATTTAACCAATTTTGATTTTCATAAAATTAACCATCACTAACTTAATGTGTGTTCACCACCAGACTCCAAAATCATTTCGATTTACTCTAATTGGTTTAAATACTAGCCATTCTGAGGCATATCATAAAGGCCGAATGAATTTCAAGTTTGTGGTCGCTTTTATAAACATCACGCGGCTACCGAAGTGGTGCCTAACTCCGATAATGTAAACAAGCACGGGTCCACCAAGCGGAGTCTTTTTTCTGGACCATACCGGGGTGCCAGCAGCTTTTCATGACGCGAAATCGGTATCACTCGAGAATCATGTTTTTTGGAGTAAAGTGACATGAGATAACTTGCGCTCGCATTCCTGCAACTCGCTGACAGCTTGCATTCAAAGCAACCTAAGCATGAATATGACTCAGTAAAAAATCACTTTTGGAACCGATCTCGTTAATTCCAATGTCTATTAAATTCCTTCGAAGCGTTGTCGATTACATTTGTGACAACCAACCCCCCCAAAGTGATATGTTGTTGAGCCTTTCCTAAATTATAGGACATGGAATAGGCCATAGAACCTCTCTTTCCCTTTATGAATTATCGTTATGAGCAACTCGAAACCCAGTACTCATTTATGTCTATTGGTTTAACGCATTCAAGTTCTCTTTCAAATTCTAGCTTTTGTGCTGAAAATTTAGTGGTCCACGGATATGTGCTCACTGTTTACACCTCCAATTAGCATTTGGAAGTGTTAATTATAGAGAGTGCTTGTAGCACACATGTTTTGGCGTGAGTAATTGCGTAATGGAGCACATCTGGTGAGAAACTTGCATTCTACTCCCCACCCCCCACTGTTGACTTACATTATGTAGTACAGTTGTGAAGAAAATATGCATATCGAACTTTTGCACACACGTAGACGGTTGTCGGTATAACAGTGGCTAAAATATGTAAGAGTTGAAGAGAACTGAGGTAGAATAGAACAGAGAGAAGACTTCTTAAGTGGGTCGGCCCCACTGTTCAAAATACACCACTTGACGACATGTGAAAGTACCCTACGATGAACTTGAGGTCACCGCATGCTTAAGCTCTTCACGTGCCACTATTAGCTTGGTAAGTCTTGAGGTGGCGGCAGGGTCAAACACGTCAGACACTACTGCGAGGTTGAGATGTTTGGATTCATCTTTCACTACTATGCCACATTCTAAGGTCAAATAGACATTTTGTAAATCATTCTCTACCTCATTCATGGACAAATTTCACTGTGTTAATGACTACATCGACTTATTTGCAGATAAAGCAAATTAATTTGCTTTAAGAAGGTCAGTTCCAATCTTTATTTCCCTAAGAACAGGATTTCCAGCCACTAAAATGCGTGTTCTAATTAAATAAGCACGTGAATAACATTTTTATTTATTCCAACACTGCTGATATTGCTGATATTCCCCAAGTTGCAGTATTTCTACTTCATTCACCTTGACAAATTCATCGATTTTTCCTGCCGTCACTTGGTAGTTTTACTGACTACAGGCCGTCACCCTACTCTTCTCTTCTTGTAAATTCAAAGTATTAAGAGTTCAGGGAAGCATCCCTAAGTCACACCTATAAGAATTTTGTAAACTAGCACCTCCTTTGTTTATTAGAATTCAATTCTGACGTGGTCCGCCCACATAACCGATATGCGCCTATCTCGTGAGCCCTAACTACCACATTCACGTTAATTTCCGTGAATAATTTAACACTTTTTATACCTCCACCTACTTCTTACGACAGTGGAGCCCATACAGTTCGGAGGAGAGAAAAGCTTCTATTAGTAATCTCCACCAGACAACATAACAGAGCTCATATATGTATATATATGGGAAAAATTGTTTATCAGGATCATCATACAATAGGAATCACTTATGCATAAAACAAAATATAATCATGTCAACTGATAAAGACAAGAGTAGTTGAAGAGAGCTTATAGCTTAGCTCCCCAAAGTAAGACTTCTTTAAAACACATCACCGTCTCGGTGGAGCCGGAGGTGGTGTCGCATTCGTAGAAAGCGGTGAAAGACAAGGTGCAGCAGCAAGCGACTCATCCGGCCGGAGTTGATCGATCACATTGGCGACTGGTTGTCGTTGTTGTGATGGTCTAGACCGATTAGTGCGTGGAGGTGGAGGCGGGGGAGGACCAAGGCAAAGAACATTCGGCGTGGTGAGTTCTCGGGGATCCAAATTGACGGTGCGCTGGAGATTGCATTTTTTGCGCAGTTGGACTATATGATCGGTAGTTTGTCGTTGATTGGCGCGCAATTCGATTTCTGCTGCTGTCATGACTTCTTCCATGGAGTCTAGCCTAAATATTAAAACAAAGACAATGTCCGCGTCATGCTATTGAAATAACCACCCCCATCAACAAATATGTTATGCCATGAAAATCCAATATAAGGTTCAAATTTGGAAAGACAACCCCCTTCCCCACACACAGAATTAATGCTCCACCAAAGGCGTTTCTTCCAAACGAAGGGAAGTAATCATTGAGTTTGATCGCACGCAAATATGGACAAAGGAGAAAATAGAGAAAATGGCTAAATTGGAAATGAACGGCGTTAGTAATCACGTGATTTTCTTTCCAATTTTTACAAAGCTAGCGATGATCATGTAATTGAAGAAAAAAACTTTCCCACAAACCATTAAGAAATTGGAAATCAAGATCGACTTCAGAAGGATCCTCAAAATTGCGGATTATAGAAAATTTGCTAACATATAAAACTCAGGTTAATCAAAAAGAACAATTAACACCCACTTAAAATGTGTTCCACACTAATGGGTTAGTTGATATCAACCAAAGTAAGCATATAGAACTACATGTTATTTAACCAATTGTATTATTACGACAAACTATTACAATTATTGAATAATGGATTCCGTTGAGAGCGACACTGGAGTTCAAATTTAAAAAAATTACAGAAAACAACAAGCATCTTTAGGCAATATTGTCATTCATCAAGCGTCAGTTGAATTATTTCATTTAATATGACGTCACTTTCAAGGAGAGGCATGAGAGAGATGACAGATTTGCTGTAACCGTACTACTGGCTGTAGCACAGTGCGAAAGTGGGCAATACAGCACTGGACCGTATTCTAATCAGTGGTGTAAGTGGGTTTGACCTTGATTGGCAATTTTTGCGTGATGGTTTTGAATCGGTACATAAAATTCAATGCCTATCCTTAGACGAGTACACTAGCGAATGGAGTGATTCGTCTAATAGGCACGAAGGATGTAATGCTTAATAGTTCTGTGCAAATATATTACAAGGAAAAACATGCCAGATATCTCAAGTAATGAGAATACTATACCTAAAACATAAACATTACATTACAGGGACCAAAGAAATTAACTCCCAGAAGTACGACGAAGTTTTACGAGACGAATATGAGGGCGATTAGTAACAGTTGGGCAAATTTACATTTCAAAGCAAAAATGAAAACCAAGGAGGGCCAAAACGAATCGCTATGGATTGGGAAGAGACGAAGGAGGAGGGGAGGTGGGTGACCTTTTGAGAGAAGGAACTAGCAAATGAGAGGAATTCGTTTACACTTGTTGGCGTAACTTGAAAGGAGAATTTAGTTTGGTGATAAGCGAGTAAAAAAAACAAGGAAATTGTTAATCGATTGGAGATACATAAGGTGAATGGTGGATTAGTTGAATTTATTTGACTGAGATGAAAACAGAGGAAATAAAATGAATGCTTAACCCCGGGCTGGGAACATCGCCTTACAATGCGATAAATAAACACTTCAAGCAATGCTCAAATACGATCCATAATACTCCCTGCGAGAAAAAGCAAGATCCATGAGATTACAGAAAGCAAATGATTGAGATTTGAAGAAAAAGTTTATCAAATAGCACCAACTTGCACATGACCAGGGGTGTTCGTAAATGTGAAACAAGTCGATCACAAGGATTAAAGTACATGGATAACGAAATTTACCACATGGCATTTTGCTTCAACCACTACAGTGATACAGGCGCAAAGAAATACGGACTTTTCTAATACAAAATCTACAAATGTTCCTCGTGCAAATTACGAAGGGTTTTGAAAATTGAATTCAGAATGAAAAGAAAATTAGGTCATTGCGATATGAGAGGTGAAAGAGATACCGCTCAATCGATTTATTAGTTTCATTTACGTCTATTTAATCAAAGAGCAAACTGGTTACCTCCTCGTCAAAGAGAAAATAGTCAATGGACCTCAAAGAAGTAACGAAACCATTAACTTAATTTTTTTTGCTGGCACTTCTGACTTCATTTGTGGACTCCTCTAAATATTTCACAAAAGCCCATTGGACAAAGAGTAACATTTATAATTGCATATGTGGTCATTTTAACTATTGCAAACGATTGTATCAGATAATTAACCTTGCGTCATCAACATTCTAAAAAGCACAGTGCCGCTGCCCTTGGTTATTCACAAAACCGATGCAAACATTGTGTTATTTCCTGTATATTTCATCTACTTAATTGAGGAGCTTGTAATAACGTTATAGTTTTAACAAATATTGACAGAAAGTAATAAAAAAACACAGTTGCAAACAGAAAAAACGCTGCTGGGATTACTCAGTACTCGAGAATTCCTCCTTATACACATGTGCTTCGCTTTTCGTGTAAAAAGCCAATGGTGCATGAGAATCTCTACTCGTGGCGGAGGCGAAGCATTCAGATTCTCAACCAAATTAATAAATTAAGTTACATAGGGGCATCTTCAATCTAAACTCGAGAAACATGGAAAGGCTAATAAAAAAAGTTATAGATAACTAGAAGACGAAAATCAGTTCGCACTAGAAATAACGACAAGTACTCATGAAATCTTCTCAGGGTTGACACAAGTGAAAACAAGTTCATCACATGCGGCGTGTTGGTAAAGTAGAAGTTTGATTAAAAATAATCATAGGCCTAAATACATAAAGAGAATTAAGTGTAAACACATCAGGGAAAGTTTATATCACCACCATAAAAAACTCATTGGAAGTCGATTTAACACTAATTTTGGACAGGGTAGAGTTTTAGAATCTTCTTGATAAAAGCTCCGATTTCGTTGTCCCTTAATCGGCCAGGACTAATTCCTCAAATTGGGCCAACACCTAAACACCCAATATTATAGAAGTGGAGTAAACAAAAGAGAAAATGATACAGGCTAAATATATAGTAGCATCAGCCAGAGGATAGGATCACAGCAGATCACTATATGCGAATGTGTCGATGTCTAAAGCCTGAAACGTATACAATTATCCCTAAAGCGAGGTAATTAACTAGTAATAACAGGATAGAGTGAAGTCTTCAGTTGGACTGAGCTGTACGGACTACAACAATATTGATTTCCATCCCCAACTCAATAGAAATCAAACCAAAATGGTGAAGTTGAAAACTGCCAAATGCATACCAAACACTGTTATGCTGTTGGCGGGATCACTATACCTCAGGAACAATGATAACCGAAGATTCTCGGTTCCCAATTTCCGGTTGCTTAAAATCAAGAAAGGTTGAAACATTGAATACCAGATGGCACTCACGACGTTGGCACAAAATTCAACGCGTGTCTCGATGCTTTCGTCAGAGTTAAGTATTCAATGAGAAACCTCCAATCCCATGGATGAAAGGTGCTTACAGTCTTATAAAATTTCTTCGCCACAGCTATAGCTGTGAATCTGCTTGGCTGAATAAGACAACGGCGTTGCATTTCTAAAGATAAATAGTCATATGAAATAACATCAATCAACGGGGCTCTCAGTAATCAGAAAGAAGTTCTAAACACGAGACAATACATTCAATAAATTTTGCCAAACTGAAGTAGAATTTTAAAAGGCATCCAGAATGAGTCCAACAACTACGACGACCAAATCGCCTCTAAGTCAGACTATAATCATGCCCACAAAGGTAAGCCACCACCGGGCTAATGCAAACTAAGAAGCAGTTATTACTATCTTGACAGAAAAAGGTCCCAAAAGAAACCTACTTCTGGCCAATGGCAGCGTAGCGTCCTTTGGTATCAGCAAGAACATCGGGCGCGTCAGCTGAATGAAGAGTAACTGGGATTCCATCACGCATCTGTTGATCAAATTCCTGCTCTGTCATTCCAAGGGACTCATGATTGAGTTTCTTGATAAACTCCACTGCGCAACACTACAAAAAAAGAGGAACTTAAAACATTCCAATTTTAGGTTGCACAAAACAATATTTGGCAATTTGTGTCCTGCTTATGGTCAATGATGATTATGAAGAGTAAGGAGTAGTTAAGGCGCATGAAGTGGTGATAAAATTCGTTGCTAGTCTCAATTACTAACTAGGGTTGCACTAGGCTGTTAATAAATCAAAGTGATATAGACGACCGCAGAATTAAAACCACTTAACAAACCCATGAACCGTGGAGTCAGGAAATTACTAAGTTACCATGGCATATAATAATTCGAATAAAAAACTCGTGCTGCCCTGAACTTGCCATCCATTTCTTTTCGATCGCCGCTCAATTTCCCCACCTGGTTTAAGTTGCCCGTTCTCCTTACTCATCATCAAATCCCGATTCAAGCATAAATGATTTTTTCATTCCCTTGGATAATAGAAAAATTATTGAGGTGAGTTCAAATCGGTGCACACAAAAGTAGAAGGGATGCATAACTGAATAGGTTAACGGAAATTGAAATCTAATTTTGTCATTAATGATATTAGTAAATTCGTCCCACAGTTCACCCCCCCCC
>UZAE01012550.1:14680-37598 GCA_900617975.1 Rodentolepis nana | reverse complement strand
AACGTCCGTTGAAACTTTGATTGTATTCAAAATAGTCTTTTTAAAGGAATTGTGTTGATATAGTTACCACTCCGTTGAGTAAAAGAAAAATGCAATACGCCTAGCAATAAAAGTCTATTTCGATGCGTCATGCTTAGCACTTTGTTTATTTTTGGCAAATATTAAGTTTTTTGCTCACCGTGTGCATGAATGAACGCTAACATTAATCCGAAACGGAGGACCGAGACAGGAAAACCATTGGATTAGCTGAACCGTGGACCCAACTATGATGGCTATGAATAAGACAACTAGGCTTTTGTTTAGGGTACACATCTATAATTTATGCCATTATTAAGACTAAACCATATATACTGTGGTTATATTTGATATGCCAATTTTATTTTGGCTTGATTACTGTCACGGTGGTTCTAACAAAAACATCATTATTATTATTACCTACCTCTTGAATGAGAAATCCGTACATTTATGCTTGATTCCGAAACATAATATCAATAATAATCAAATGAAAGGCTTCTATAAGTTTAAAAACTATGCAAGCCTTTAGAAAAACGAATTCAATTTTTATAGACTAGGGATAAGTATTGTAATAATCAATATTCTTTGCATTGTGTGAGAAAGAATTGGTGTCATTTTATTGATTTAGCTCATGCGCAGCCCATATAATCGTTTTTATCTCCATAAGTTTACTTTGTCTATATTGTTTTATCAAAATTGTGAATGGAATTTATTGAGGATAGTTCAAGTCACATTTCCGTAGCTCGCAGGAGGAGCTGTGAATGTTACACTGGAGATAGCAGAGTAATTATACGTCTTGTCTACTTTGCTCAAATTAATGAGCATGAAATGATCTTTTTTATGGAAGTTCTAAATGTTCATGTTGGCATGCTAGAAGGCATTATTGAAAGATCAATAATATGACCGATCAAAAATTGCACAGATCAATATATTTCATATTAGATTTTTGTTTCCTAAATGCAAAAGTCACTTAAAACTATCTTTACCATTGCAAAGAAAAATTAAATTTAAATGTAAACAAAACCTTCATTAATTTTTTTTTCGTTATTGCTATTTCATAGACTTTAGGCCCTCATTTTACAATTTTACTGAACTAACCCAATCTTTTTAAAAACATAGATATAGCGTAGGTAATATTTGATTAAGTTCGCCTGAAAATTGAATGTTATTTAGCTTGTGAAGTGGGGAAGTTAAATTGCTCCGTGTTATTAGCTTTCACAGTAAATTGTTTTATTTTGCTGAACAATTCATTCAAGCTTGTTCCCAAAGAAATATAGACAATTTAGTTAACATACAGATATAGTTTTAATTTTCGCAATATTATCTTGATTCTATCATCACAAAGCTATTTCGCATAAATTTTCTTCCAATGAGAGGCCGAATCATCGTTTGTTGCAAGTGAAATCACTTTCCACAATTTTCCTTAAAGTGAATGGTAAATTATATTTAGATTTGAAGCCTTTTTTGTGGCATAATTTTGCTTTGACAATGTAGGGGTGTGATCAATGAACATGTTGCTCAAAAATGGGGATAACCATGTTGATCCCATCACGAAAATCATTTGAGAAGCCATAATTATTACATTGACTTCACTGAAAAATGCTCCTTAAAGCCAAAAAACCTTGGTCATCTTCGTACTCTCACTTCAAATTTCTATTTAACAAAATTTAAATTGGTGCCAAATTTTTATCCTACTTATATTTTATTCGCTATATTTTAGCATATTAAACCATGACATTGAGAAATCGCAAATTTTGTGATGGGGGTATAAAATTAAATTATGTACATAAATGGCACAATATAGCTTGCTAAATAGGTTTACCTAAAAAGCCAATCTATTTGCATCTGCATATTATTATTTATTAATTCATACGGTAACCAGAATTTTCCGCACAAAAAACAATTTCACGCAAACTGGCGCAAAGGACGGAACAGTTGTCTGCAGTTCTGTACTGTTCCCTGTTTCTTGACATCTTTTACTTCTGTTGAAATTTGAACTGTCTTTCGTTACAGCTTGTAATATGGCGCATTTTGTGCTACAAGAAGATATAATAAAATTTTGATTTGATTTGAAAAGCTCAAAATTTATTAGACAAATTAGGGCAAAAATGGAGATTTGAAATTAGTCATCACATTGAAAATGGGTTGAAAAAGCCTTGAAACTGATATCACAACTCGTATTTCGATTAATTTAACCTTAATTTGTAGTAAAATAAGTAAGCATATTTACGATCTCCAACTTTTCCATAGAATTAACAAGTTTTGGAGCAATCACTCTAAAATCCGCGAACTAAAGCAAAAATAATAATTAACCTGAATGGCAAAATTGGCCAGAAAAGTGAGTTTTCTTCTATCAATTACAACTCTGAAATGGTCCATATGAAATGCAATACTTAAGTTAAAGAAGAGCGCTTTTCACAATTTCTATAACCTTCTCGTTATCTAAAATTTGTTATATGATTGAATGAATATTATGCTTAAAATTTTTGCCTTTCACATTGGTTACAAATTGAGATTGTTAACTAGTAAAAATTAATAGTCGTAAGGAGCCAAATTCGTAAATTTCTAGATGGAAAGTATTGTTTGGAATCCTACCGCTTCACAATTTGACATTATTGAAAGGAAAATAAAATTAGAAAGTATTTAAAGGTTACTAGTGAAACTGATAGCAGAAGGATCATTCTGAGTATAGATCAAAATATTTTGAGTTAGTAAACCAGTTGTCTCCAAAATTAGAATGTCATAATCCATAGATACACTTTACCTTGAAGTGAAACAGATTTAAAAGATTCGACTAAGAACATTCTAAAAGCCTTTAATAAGGTTATCGTCTTAAAGAAACCGCACTTCAAACTTTTCAATCAAAAAATGCTTGTCGCAACAAAATCACGAACGCGGAACACGTTTTAAACAAAGACAATAAGTTGTTTTATTCTTGGTTCTTTAAAACTAGTAATCTTAATATATTCAATATATTAATACTGAATGAAATATTAAATATGTCTATATTAAATAATTACAAAAAATTTTGCATCCAGATTTTCAGCTTGTTTGGTTTAAGAAAATACAAGTCTCAAATTGAATTTCCACAACGAAATATGAATCATTCACACATCAAAGGATGAGAGAAAACAGCTTTTTTGATCAATCAAATGTGAATCAAAGTTTTTTGCTAACAAATTAATTGTTTAAATGATATCTGAATTGTTACTTTTGGACCAATTATTTATTTCAAATGGCGGGTGTTATTATAGGTATCATTAGCCCTTTAGTTGACAGAAAGGAAGAGGAACACCAAAGCGGCAAAAAGTCGAGATGTAAAATAGACAAACGGACACAAAGGTAGAAAAAAGGTGAGTCCTGTGGTATTAGTAGAATATGAAATGCGGTGGAGTCTTGGTAGTTTGACGTCAGAAGTCAGCTGCCGATTAATAGACGTTTTTGCCGTATGAGTATGCGTTGCCCAGGGTGCACCAAGTGGAGGTTAGTCTATCGCACACCCACTTTTGGACCAATTAAGATAATTGGTTTCCATATAGACGTATATCAAAATCGAAACTAATTGTAAACGAGCACTAATACTCAACTTTTAAATAAAATTTAATTATTAAAGTTAATTTATGTTTGATAATGAAAAGGCACTTAGTAGATGCGAATTAAGTACAAATTAAAATAAGTAAGTTTATATAGTGCCAAAATACGTGAAAATTGAAATTGCATTTCAAATTCAAATGAATGTATTTATTTTATGAATATAAAATAAATAAACATTCATATATCTACTTTGCACCAATAACACTTACTGCTACAATTTAAGCACCGCCTTACAGATCCAACATTGTGATTGAACCAACATCAACTCACCCATTTTCAAAAATGTATTTCAATATATCAATTTTTAATTATGTTATCAATGCCTAAACATTTGCAATGTAAGATATTACGCTCAGCCAATCTTAAATTGTCATTAAATTATTATTAGATGGTCACTTTGTATTGCACATATTTTAGCCAAATAACGGAATGCGGTAGAGGGGATTCAAAAATAACCCGAGGTTCTCCTTTCGGTCGTTTAATTCATTTTTGCTTTCACCTTTCTTTAATTTGTCAATGTAAGGCAAACATTTGGCGGATCTAAATGAGTATTCGCCAAAATGGATCTGACAATTTGTTATACAATCTCTTCATATACAAACTCTCACAAGGATTTGTGGTGACAGTGTAAGAAAACCGTGGCTGTTATCGAAGGCTTACAAATTTTATATATGTAAAACTTTAAATACTGAATAATGGGATGATTTATCTTTAATTAACGCAATTAGTTTGCCGATAGTATTGAAATGAAATGTGTGTTCCAGTAAATGCGGGGCAATATGGAGACACATCACACGTTTTGAAGACTTATTTGCATGCACTGATCTAATGGCGCAACCACTTGAGAGGCCTGCAGATAAATAAACTTATATCATTGCCCGAATATAAGCAAAAATTAACAAACTTTAAAAATTACTGAGTCCTTGCTCTTATTTTATTTGTTAAAATTTGAGAAATTTTTGGAAGTTAAATAATGTGTTTGTTTATTTCAAATGACCAGCCATTTTCACTGAGTCTTTGCTGATATTTTATTTGTTGTAAATTAAGAAAGTATTGGAAACCACAAAATTAGTTTATGTATTTTAAATGACCAGCCATTTTCATAGCCATCATTAGCCCTATAGCTGGCATCGGGCTTCAGAGAGAAGAAAGAACATCAAAGTAACAGAAAGTGGAGGAGTGTGGAATAGAAGTGAGATTCACAGCCGGCAAAAACGAGTTCAGCGAAAAGGTAAGCTGCGTGCTGTTTAAGTGGCCGAATATGGCATACGATTGAACCATGGTTGTTTGGAATAAGAAATCAACTAACGGTTAATGGACTTTTGCCGCAAGAGCATACGATGAATAAATCGAATTGATTCAGACGCGTTTATCTTAATTTTGGAGCTCTTACTCTAGTTTCAATGTTTGTTTTCGTATTTTATTTGTCCATTAAAAGTTTTTATAACGTTTGTTTTATTTCATTTTAATGCTAACATAAATCGGAGTGACAGAAGTACTTTAAAGATGATTGAAAGCCTTGCATCGAGAGGCCACGGAAATAATAATAACTTGTTTCACCTTTAGCAGCCACTTTACAACATGTTTTTCGTTCTGTATGCCTCGTGTCTTGAACTGAAATGTACAACGAAATGCATCCAGGTTAATCATTTTGCCACAAATAAAAGCTTCAATTTGGTAATCAAAATCGCACTCTGCAATTAGTGCAAACTGGAAATGTGAAATCAACAGCATCGTTATATTGAAGCCACTTGAAGAGCATATCTTTAAGAAGAACCTAAAAACCCTTTTTCAATCTCATGGTTTTAATTAGTTTCAATGTCGAAGCCTTCCTTTTACAGAATTTAAACCCAGATTTTTAATACTCCACTCTGTTAAAACTAAATTAACTTTAACTATTTAAAATTTTTTGTAACCTCAATAATTATACTCTATAGATATTGCAAATATTTTGTTCTAGTCTTAATAAGTAGCAATTATTTTAAAGCTTAGCATTTGATATAGGAGATTGCAAAATTGTTCCCTCTGTTAATTAATAAATTCCGACTTTTAATTATACTAAATGGACTTTTGGTTGAGGCATTGGTATTAACAACGTTTTTTGTTCATTAATGTAATATTTCTGATAGAGGAAAATAAAATATTTCTTTTCAATGTCAATCTGTCAATCAAATTTACATTTATGATCAATGTAAAAGATCATAAATAAAAGCGCAGACTAATATGACAAATTCAAATCTATTTAAAAAGGAAAATAGTTTCTTTTCAACGGCGTTTTCGTATTTTTTTGGTCTCTATTTTATTTTGTCGGAAAATTGAAATTATCAATGACCTGCTTAAACTACTCTTTTGGAACATTGTCTTACGTTGCATTTCTGTATGACCTCATGCTGAACTAATTAACTTAAATTCTCTTATCTTCTGAGTATACCAAATGGGCTTTAACCCAATGAATGCTACGCAAAATAATGTTCTGTAGGCCTGAATAAACCACTTTGTGTCTACAGATTTCAGATAGCATAGTTACATTGAAGCAATGATCAAAACCATTTAAAAGTTCTTGCTTTCAATAGAGGTTGCTTCATTTAACGCAAACATTGTGGATGGAAGAGATGAGGTTTAAATGATCTTACGTGGTAGTCTTTACTTTGTTTACTTGATTGTGTGAGACATCTTCAATTACAAAGGTTATGCATTCTAATCTTAAGTAATATTCATTTGACTTAGAAATATTTCCCTACATTTGAAATTATATATATATATATCAAACAAGATATCAAATTAACTTTTGCACGTTTTAAATTAGTTCAAATAACGCAAAAAATTGGATTTGTGCGAGTTCATTTTGGCATCGTCATTTAAATCCAATTAAATACCCAGTGTTGTAATTATGTATTAAGATAAACCTTAAATGCAATAAAAGTGGTCAGTAGATATTCCTGAAATAGTTATTCTATTATATGACAGTCTTTCTTTAACCAAAGGAAATGTAAAACAGTTTTTTATTCAATTTTCTTTAAATAGTTTTTAAACAGTGCATGTCAATTAATAATTTTGTGCTGAACCCTTCGTGTTGAAGTTCAGGAACGAATTTTTGATTAATCATTCGAGAATCCACAGTGCAATTTCAAATAGAACTGGATAAATAAAACATGAGCTGAAGTTACTTACATTAACGGTTCATCGCTAATTAAAATGCTTCAATAAGTGAAAACATACTTGGATAAATAGATCCAATTGCGAAACCTACAATTATAAATCGGCGCATATTTCAGATATATTGAACAACACCTTATTGGACCTCAGCAATCAATTTGCAATGAAATGATTCGCGCAAATGAAAAAAGAGAGAAATTTGTAACTCCGACAATTCTTATATAAATCTTTTATTTTAAATATTGTTTATAATGAGCATCATTGCATTGCAGACCTGCTATTTTAATCCGATGTGTCTGATTATGATTGAAAAAGCGTTTCAAATTCAAACTTACCACAGCTTGTTGTCGGTATTGTCGGCGTCTCTAAAAGGGCCCAGATTGGCATGTTTAATACTTAGTACTTAGTAATTCGAACGACCAAATAAAGAACTAATTTTCTGCTTAAAATTAATTGCCGTAGTCAAATTTGTTAATGTCACTTTAGACGCGTTTATTGGCATAAATGAATTACTTAAAGTTTTTCATTATAAATATTGCATATAATGAACATCATTATATTGTATTCCTGCAATTTTAATCCGATGTGCCTGATTATGATTGAAAAATTAATTCAAATTCAGACTTGACACTTCTTGTTGTCGGTATTGTTGGCACCTCTAAAAGTATCCAAATTGTCATGGTAAAAATTACTTAGTGTTTTGAACGACCTATTTAAGAAATACTTTTCTAGAGTTTACAAATTTATTAATGCCAATTTAGGCAAATATGCTGGTAAAAATGAAACACATAGTTATAAAAGACACGGAATGTTGAAAATATTGCTTAGTGGATAGATCGAATGCACTTGAAATGTCTTCAAGTTAAAGCCAATTCGCATTTGCTTTAAAGCCCTTCTTAACTTATTCTCAGTTTTTTTATGCGAACAAAAATGACCTTAAGCTAAATTAAATTTAGCATTTTCTAATTTATTATAAACCATTCAAGACGGTTTCGTATTTCTTAATCGTTTCGAGCATTAACCAATCTGTAATTTAATTTGCTCAGTTTTCATCGATTAAAGTGTATAACCTGAAGTTATTTTGCCTTCTGAAAAACAAATGCATTATATTTGGTTATAAATGAGGTCGATTAATTTATTCTAATTTTTCAAATCAGACAGGCATAAGATGAAGAGTATTTTATGAGCTGTATCAGTGTGGCAATAAATTTTGTCATTAATTGAAAATTTTTATTTAAATTTTAATTCATTGAATGCATGCTGGTTAAAAATTTTGACTATTTGAATTACAACAAATGTAGTCCAATTTAATTTTCTTACCTGCCCTTGTTGTTGGAAAGGTTATATATTCTATTGTTGGAGACAAAATGAATGCATTAGAGTTCTGAAAGAAGTATGGTTGGCGATTATTTAGAGTGGAACGAACTTTCACATTCCGTTATATCCGGTGAATCTCCTAAAGGCATAAAATACTTATTGAAAATATCATTTTAAATAAAATAACTCGATGATAAATAAATTCTCATACCTCTTTTTGTCCAATCAATTGTAATTCCCACCCATGCTGAATCAGTTGAGTAAATCAACCCAGTGATAGTTTCCATTCCAACTCGTTGGTAATGGTATGTATAGTCCAGGGAATCGCGTTGAGCATTTACTGTTAAGTTCTCTTCTCAATGGAAAATTATAATTAAAAAAATTGAGATGAATAACAACTTAACTATTTTGTCACTTACGACAATTTGTATGAGAAATAAGTTTTGTTTCTTGCCAAGAGCAAAGCGTCTCATCACCTTTTTCCAAGAAACTCTTGAAAAAATGTATATTTTATATTTAAAGGCAGATTGATATTAATCTTTTAATAGGATTAGAGTTTTGTTGGTTTTTAACTATCATTCTAGTCAAATACCAATTGTTACAAATGGTATTTGTGTTTTCAATCTAATGTAATCTAAATTGCAAAGCAGTAATTTTATCAAGTTGATAACAAACATACATAGGAATCAGAAGCCATGTTTTTGAGGGATAATTTGACTTCAACCTCTGTGCGTCCCTCGGCATACAAGATGAAGGGAAACGAAGCTTCCAATATGGGTGTATCTATACATCCCGACAGATTTGTATAAATTTAAAGAGCATTATTTAAAAATTAAAGCTTAAAGTATTTCACCATTAAACCTCAAATGTTTAAGAGCTTACTCTTTTTCGGTGGCTTGAAAGCGCACTCTTGCACGAAGTTGATGACACACGAAAGATATCTTCCTCGGAAAATTAATTGGTCCATGTTGGGCGCGTTTTTGACTGAAATACTAATATAGCCTTTATAATTATGTCAAAAAATATTGCTTGATTACTGTCATTGCGATGGCAAGTTTTCCATTGCTTATATCCAAAAATTTGACATTCTTCGTTTCCAATATAAATCGATTTTTTTTCACCATCCACAATGCCTAAAATGTACTAAAGATAGAGTGTATGACAGTTTTTTTTAATTTGACACGGAATACTTTAACCCCGTCTGCCAAAACCACCAGAGGCTCTGTGTCGCTATTTGGCGTAGCGACGATTTTTGAACAAACTTCTTCGGCGACCATATTTGAATCTCCTTTTCCTAAAGCGGAAGATATTTGCAGCAACGCAGCAACTAACAGAGCGAGAACCATATGAGTTGGAGTGTAGCGAAGGAATTCTCACAGCTTTAAATGTACTTCTTCAAAGGTTCAATTTTATTTGTGCTAATTACGCAGATACAAATGTTTTTTTATGCTATTGTAGCTTTGACGTAATACATTGCATGTGTGCGAATATCAGAAGTAAAAGATTCGAATTCATCTAGTTCAGAGGCTATTCTTCAAAAGAATGGCCACCATTTAAGAATAGAACAAAATAGTTACGATACATGAAAAGCCTTAAGTACAAGTTTATGAAAAATCTAGAGCCGATGAAATTTAGTTACGCTTAACATAGTCCAATGTTTAAATTCTAGTTTGGAATTCTATGAACTTTAAGCAAATTTGAATGATTGTCTCAGCTTTAATAGCTTATTGATAATTGTGCCATTTATTAGAGATAAACATAATTTTGTAAGATATTTACTTAAAGTGTACATCCCAGAGTAAGGTAAGCATTTGCTGCAATTAAACGACGCCGAAGAATTAGTTTTTTTCATTTTTCGCCAATTGCATTTTGCACGTTTGATATTGAAATTGAAACGGTAATCTTTGGCAAAATGGCCTTCATGACTAAGCTTTTTCGAGCATTTAGAACAATACGCGACATATAATGAACGTGTAAATATAGTGAATTGGGATCTGAACGATAATTAGCTAATGTTTCCATCATTTTTGCAGTAGTCCTCTCACAGCGATATTTGCAAACATTACAATGAAATAAATTTGACATTACAGAAAAAGTGTTTTTCCAAAAAATTAAGCTAAGTAGATATTGGAATAAAAGCCCCTAGAAAAAGCAAAACAAATGTGAATAAATTCATTTGTGTTTTTTTTTAATTTTTCTATTATGGGGTTTTAAATGCTTTAAAAATGCTTTATTTCAATTTGCAACAATTAAAATAGCATCATTGCGTGATGCATCTACATGTTTCATTGCAAATAATTTATTTCTCCAGTAATTCTGCATATCCCTCGTTGAAGCCTCGAGTACAGAATGAAGCAACCATATGATTCCACGAAGAACATTAACAAATTAAATAAAATGAAAGAGAAAAGAAATGAATAAAGTTTTTTTCCATTCATTGATGCATTTCAGGTGAATTAAAGGTTATGGATTTCGCTAGTATATAATTAAGGCTACTGGAAGATATCTCAAGTTGATCAAAATTTTACTGTCCATATAACTGATGCGTTCCATTGGTTTCCCATTGTAACATTAAATTTTATTTGTGAATTAATTGAATCTAAACACATATTACAGCCATTGCTAGTACCTCAAAGCATCATTCCTATTTCGCGACCACAAAGACATTTTAGCAAACACTTCGTTCGTGTTTGTATCCACTCTACCCAGTGTCGTTTGACATTGTCGTCATTTCTCCAAAACCACGTTGATACGCACCTATTTTTAGCGTATAGCAGAAGGAGGGACTTGAGTTATTTCAAAATTCCACCTCTGTCTTAAGACCAATAGTCATATCAGATAATTCATACCATTCTATTAAGTTCATTAACCACTTGTTCGTATGCCCCGTTACCATCTTCTGTTGAAATTAAAGCGTATACACATCGACATACATTAGGTTTCCATAAATAGTGTAAGCGTCTTTATTTCTTGAATATTCTCTGAGATTTTGTGTTTTGACGAAATGTAATTGAATAACTATATTCAAATTTGCGCTGGTCCTTATTTGCTTTATCAAAAGATTTGTTCCATTTCTATCTAAAATGAAGAAACACTGGAATACCCCAGTTCTACATCTCCATTTGCTTTGCCCTAATTTGCCGTAAAAAACTGCGTTAAATTGAGTTATGATAAGAGATATTTTTAGATGACATTATGGAACCAATATGTTAATAGCCGAAAAATATCAAATCATTCATTATTAAAAAAAAACCGAAACATTCAGGAGTAAAATGTTTAATCAATTCTATTTCTTCGCTTTCAGATCAATTAAGAAGAATTTAGCTTGCCAATTTCATTAGATCAATCAATGAAAATTGTAATTTTAAAAATAACTTGACGTATTATAGTGTGAATTTGCTGATTTCATTTTTAAAATAAACTTTGCAAATCTCTTTTTAGTTTAGTTAAAGTGAAAGTATTGAATTGTTTGGCAAACGCTTATAAGGTAAACTTTTTGTGGCATCCACCAAGAGAGAAATATGTATAGACGCGCGTATTCACAGATAAAATAAATCTAATTTTTAAATTTTATAAATATGTTTTTGCATTGAACCTTAACTAAGTAGGGTTTCTACATTTTAACTCAAGTGAGGTCCAAACCAATAAAAAGTTAAAATTGTCAACATTATTGCCTGATTCGGGCCTTTATATATTTAACCCCAAGTGGTTTCAGAATTAATAATGAAGCAAAGCGAATTGCTATCACATCAAACAGAAAATGCAGGAATATAATAAATGAATTGAGATAGAGGGATTAGAATTATATGCTCACTTAAATTGCTCACTACTCGTTACATGATACGGTGAACATGATTATTCACAAATTGGGTGTTATAAATGGCAATTTGAATTCCAACCCTTGCATTTTTGACAATGAGGATTAAATGAGTCATTTATGCTAGTGAAAGTGCTCAAACAATAACCAGCTGTCAAATATATATTCCTGTTTTTCAGGCACATTGATTCAAGAGTGGAATGCCTTCGTCTACCAAAAATTTGGTTTCATTTGCACCATGTTAAATTCCAATTAAGCGAGCAATATTATGCCAAGTATTTGCACAATTAAAAGCTTTGTTTTCACTGGCACTGTTTTTTTTTATTAGAATAGAGCAACTAAACGCCTGGTACTAAGTTAAATTGCCACACGACATGACATTTGTACTGATAGTTATTTCAAAGTTGACCAAGACACCTACTGCTTAAAGAAGCATTTTCAAGTATAGTCAAAATAGGAATTACTGGTGTTGAAAAGATTTAATAAATGGCATTTATATGAGCATAATCAATTTTGTGGCATCTTTAATAGCCAAAATGTAGCGGATTGGCAAGTAAATGAATGTTATATAAATGATGAACTCATCGATAACAACCCCACATTATTTAAGCAAATTAGATGGCAAATATATTTCAAATCGTGTTACAATTCAACATTCGATTTACATATTGGAGCAAAAATTTTAAGACGTTTCAAGAACGCCGTATTTATATGTCCGTCAAAATTTTGTGTTCATTATTGGCAATCACAAACCGTGGCGCCCACGTCAGTTAAAAATGCATGATCATGCAAATATTTAAACAATCATTTTTTTCTTACAGTGAAGTGCACAATCAGTTGAAACCTTGTTACTATGTTTATGTTAAGAACAGATTTCAGCTTCGAATTCAAAAAAAACGAATTGAGATTTTCAATATGATGATTTTTTTAATTAGAATGTTCATTTTTCATTTATTTAATGCAAAGTGAGTTGACCACGGATAACACATTCAGAAATTGATTTGTGAGTTTTATGTCCATTTAGTAGCGCAGCATTGCATCATTATAAGCTAAGTCATCTTGCACAATTCCCAAGAAATAGTATACTACTGCTTTTAATGCAGTAATATTATTGAACGTGCAGGTATCTGATTTGAAAAGGCATATACATAAATGAACACAATTTTGGAATGACTGGAGAGCAAATAGATTCAATCAAACATTTAATGATATTTCAAATGCATTTTATTTATTTTGTCTCTTTCAATTCAGAGTTTGATATTGGTAAACAAAAAGCTTGCAAACACGTGGAATTAAAATATAATAGTCAAACATTGGTTCTTGTATATGATGCAAGTTATTACATAGTGTAGGAACAATCTAGTCTAAAATGTGCACCACAATTTGAAATTCTATTGAATTCTAGTTACAAATAATATATTATTGTTTCACAACTATTTTCCATCGAAAACGGAAATTTGAATTCGGCACGCCGACCAGCCGTTTCAACTGTAGCATAATTACAAATGTTAATATATAAGATAAACTTATTGTCCAAAAGTCAAAACCAAATTGAACAAAAAACATTTAAATCAAATCGGTTAGAAAACTGAATCACATCTTTAGTGGAAACAAAAGCGACGTCTAAAGAAACTTTTTCATAAAGTCCAAGTAATGCTCAATGTTACCTAGCCAGTTTTGATGAACTAATAAAGAATATTTGCGGATCAAAGTGTTTTTGTTAAAAACCTCAACTTTAAAAGACTCCGTTAATGAAATCGCGTAAATTCTGGACTCCATTGAGTAGATAAATATCATTTCAACCATTACTGAATGCTTTTGATTTTGTTATTTACAGTTAGCCACCAGTTTAACAAAAGAATGGAAATTTTTCTCTAAAATTGCATACGCATTTCTGAGGTTATGAGTTTGAGATGAATAAGAATTTACACAGTTTTGTAATAAACCCATTAAGAAATTGAACGAATTATCTGATTTCTAACTCATCAGGAATTCACTATTTAGAAATTTCCATTCAAGTATTGCCTGTTCTTGGAGATTTTTTGAGGCCTAGAGGTTCTAGAGTGCTATGTTTCTAAAATTACTGAAATCATTTCAGTGGTTGCATCTGCACATGCCTAAGTAAAATTCTTTTTCGTGAGCGTTAATATTTTGAGGTGGCTAAATTGCGCCCTACAAGTTAAATAACATTGCATTCCGAAGCGAACTCAAAAAATAAAACTTAGGTTATATCAATGTCTTTGCAAATGCGTTTGGTTCATTGAAATTGCAAATCGTGGGCACGATGGCTATGAAAGAGCTAAACAGTAAATATTCAATGGTTTTGAATAAATTTTAATTTTGATTTGTAATAATGAAAATAAATATAAATAATTTTGAAATTAAGAAACAAAAGTTTGTCTTCACTTCATTTTAGTTATCTTTAATATAAATAATTTAATATAAGAGAATTATGCAAATTTTTTCATGTAATACAACGTTGGTTCAGTCGAATGCATACCCACCATTTAAATAAATCACCTCTCCAAAATATTGGAAACTTGAAATATTGTTGAACTAGAAATGTACTATTGAATCAATTATTACGCATGCTTTCTATTTTTGCATTAAAGTGTTTTACTAATAAGTTTCATGTTTCTTAAGATCAACATGTGATTCACGTTCCATATATATATATATATATATATATATATATATGTATTCGTAAATTAATAGTACGGCTCAGAAAACAGTAGTCCTTTTTACAGCCATTGCTATTACCTCAAAGCATCATTCCTATTTCGCGACCACAAAGACATTTTAGCAAACACTTCGTTCGTGTTTGTATCCACTCTACCCAGTGTCGTTTGACATTGTCGTCATTTCTCCAAAACCACCTTGATACGAACCTATTTCCTAGTGTACAGCAGTAGGAGGGACATGAATTATTTCAAAATTCCACCTTTGTCTTAAGACCAATAGTCATATCAGACATTTCATTCATTTCTACTAAGTTCATTAACCACTTGATTGTATGCCCCGTTATCACCTTCTGTTGAAATTAAAGCGTATTTTCATTGACATACATTAGGTTTCCATAAATTCCGTGTCTTAATTACTTGAATATTAAAGGAGACTATTTGTTCCTATGAAAATAAATTGGATGAATATAATCGAGTTTGTGCTGATTTTATATCTTGTGCCACCGTTTTGTTCTATTTCTATCTAAAATGAAGGAACATTGAAAAACCCAAGTTCAACATCTCCATTTACTTTGCCCTAATTTACCATAAAATACTGGGTTAATTTTTGTAAGATGACGAGACATTTTTAGATGGCATTATGAAACCAATTTGTTAATAACCAATATGTATCAAATTATTTATCATTAAATGGAAAAAAATATTCAGGAGTAAAATGATTGATCACTTCTATTTCTTCGCTCTCAGATCAATTAAGAAGAATTTAGTTTGCTATCTTCATTGATTCAATCATTAAAAATTATAATTTCAAAAACATCTGATGTATTATAGTTTGAAATTTGTTGATTTCATTTTTAAATAAATTTTGTAAATTATTGTTTACTTTGGTTAAAATGGAAGTATTGAAATGAATTAATAATGAAATAAAGTGAATTGCTATCACATTAAACAGAAAATACAGGGACATCATAAATAAATTGTGATAGAGCGATTGGAATTACGAGTTTACTTAAACCATTCCCTACATTTTACAACATACGGTGAGCATGATTATTCACCAATTAGGTTTTCTATATTGCAATTTGAATTCCAACATTTGTATTTTTGATAATGAGGATTAAATGAGTCTTCTTATGCTAGTGAAAGTGTACAAAAACTAACCAGCTGTCAAATATATATTCCTGTTTCTCAGACACATTAATTCAAGGTTGGAATGCCTTCGTCTACCAAAAATTTTGTTTCATTTGCACCATGTTTGATTCCAATTTACCGATCAATATTTTGCAAAGATATTTGCATATTTAAAACGATTTTCGCTGGTGCTGTTTGTACGATTGAAATAGGGCTACTAAACGTCTGGTATTAGGTTAACTTGCCACAAGATGTCTCAGATCCCTGACATTTGCACTGATAGGTATTACAATGATGACCAAGACAACTTCTGCTCAAAGAGGCATTTTCAAGTGTAGTCCTAAAAAAGAATTACTGCTGTTGAAAACATTTAAGAAATGGCAAATATGTTAATGAATACTATATAAATAGAGAACTCATCGATAACACCCGTCATTGATTGACTGAAGAGCAAATGGCTTCCCTCAAATATTTTATGTGGTTAAAAGTACTTTTTCTTTATTTTTTCTCTCATAATTCAGAGTTTAATATAGGTAAACAAAAAGGTTGCGAACACATGGATTCGGAATATGATAGACAAACATTGGTTCTTTTTTGGTGCAAGTAAATACCTAGATAAACTAATTGTCCAAAAGTCAAAGCCAAATTGAAAAAAATGCATTAAACCAAAATTGTTCTACCAATAATATCCGTGTTTCTCCAGATCGAAATGTGATGCATCTTACTACACCTACCTTAATAATCTCGTTTGAATAGCTCATTCGATTTATTACAAAATGTAAGACTATGGGCAACACACCACACTAAGGTTTAAAGAATTTCAAATTAGCCAAAATATCTTTTCGCATTTTAAATAATCGGTGACTTTAGCAATTACTCAATCTGAAAATGTTGTGTCGATATTGCATTGCAATATTAATTTTAAAACAACGAATTGAACTTGTGCAAATAAATGGCAACCTTTCATTACATTTGGCCATCATTATTTCCCAACCAACGAGTAGGAATGGAGAAAGAATTTCTATGGAGATCTGAATTTTACTTGCAAAATATTATAATGCAATTGAAATTTACCAAACAACTAAGCTTGCAAGAAAATTGCTATGGAAATGACAGTACTGAGTGTAAGATAGTTTTTGACGTAGATAAATTTCGCAAGGGACTACATTAATGACCTTTTTTAAAAGTGCTTCATTGAAATCCATAAAAAATTGCTCACACCATGTGCGATATGTCTACAAATTAGCTCTATTCAAATTTATTTTAAGTAAAATAAAAGCACTTCCTAAGCGATACTGTTTGCACAATTATCAAAGATTAATTTACTATTGCGTTAAAATTTATGCGTTGCCCAAAACTAATGATTTAAGAGACTCCACTACTACTCAAATAACCAAAACAGTACATTTTTAATTAGAAGGAAGTAAAATGACCTAAATATGTGAACTAAATGAAAAACACGCACAACACTATCCCAGACAGATGTGTTTAAATATGATAGGAAGACTCACCATTTTTTGTCGTTACTAATCACGTTATCCATACCAATGTTAAAGTGGAATGTAAGCAGCACTTTAATTTAGTTGAACAAATTTTCCATCGTTCCACAATATTTGAGAAGTTAAAAGAGCCATTGGCTAATTAAAATCTGCATTTTTTCTAACAGCAATCCTTCATCTTTACAAGACATTCCACCTATTAACGACATTTCATTCCAAAGAGGAAGCGTTTGAGAATTCGTTAAGTGTTATCTCATTTTAAGTGATTGTCCATTCCTTCTAGATCTGCTAGATTGTCACTATTTCGTCTATGTCAGCTGTCTTTTTTTGCCGTATTCATCATCTTATGATAACGTCGTTCCAAAATGCTTATCAAAAATTATGAAATATCTAAAAAGTAAATTTCTTACAAAAAACGTACAAAACAGACAAAATAGTTTTGAGCAAAAGGCATTTAAGATGACCATCTGAAGCTGATATTGGTCTTAATATCTGGTGTTGGAATTTTAGGGTAATAATTGGCACACATCTGTTCCATGCGATTACTTCTATTTAAAAATCAGTTGACTGCATTTAGCGCGAATTGTCATCCGTTCCATTTTTCTCTAGTTAAGTGTTAAATAATTACACAATATATATATATATTCGTAAATTAATAGTACGGCTCTGAAAACAGTAGTCCTTTTATTCAAAAAATTTAAAAAGTCTGAAAAATTTCTGAATATTGATCAATAATTATTGATGATATGGAACAGGGCTGCAAAGAACACTCGACAACTTTTTTTACGAAAGTCATTTTTGGCCAAAAAATTAATGAATATATTTTCTTAATGGTTAATTATTTTTCTTACAATCATTAATAGAAAAAATTAAAGTTCCCAAAGCATTCGTTTTATGTAGAAACTACATGAAATGAAACGTGGATGACTTGATGTCATTACCTGCCTTGAACGAAAATTTTGTGATTTAGTGGCTTAAATGAAAATCATTGTAAACTTTCCACTTCCAAAATTAAATGACCGCTTCAGAAACGAAATTTTTCTTATTGATTTGGAATTTTCTTTCTGAACTCTGTAATAACAATTTTAGAGCGAACTCTTGAACTATTCGTATTTTTTGATTGAGCAGGGAGGAAAAATTCATATCTTTTACTGCACCGGTTTAAAGAAGGGTGTTCTATGAGAACACCTTTCAACTAAATTAAAACATAAAGCTTGGTATTCGTCTTCACCCTTAATATGTTAAATCGATTAAGACATGACTATGGACCAGTTTCACTTCCCTTTGATTTCAAATCTACCGAATTATCACGATAGCTTTATTGCTTAGGTTATTTTTAATTCAACCGCGCAATGCATTTCATTACTTTAACCACCCCGTTCAATGAATTTTGGTGGTTCCAGCAGGTTCAAATTTAGTTATTCTCGCTTGTAGATACTATTTTAAATGGCAGGCTTTATGATATTTATCATTAGCCCTTAATCTTTGACTTCAGCTTCCCCCAAGAGGGGGGGGGGGTACATTTATAGCAGTTAATTAATAGCAATTCATTAGCTGTCTTCTTGCTTCCCAGTCTCTCTGGCTTTCCGTCCTTGTCTTTAGGGCTGGAGACCAAATCAGGTGGGTCTTCTCCATTTTCTTTTGTAGGTTACATAGAGGGCATGTGGTTTGAGTGCATACCCCCAATCTGTGAAGGTGTTTTGCCAAGCAATCGTGTCCGGTACTTAGTCTAAACTCAGCAACGGCTTCGATTCTTGGCCAGTCGGGTATGTCGGAAATTGCCACTGTTCACTGTTTCTCCTTTGTTCGAGCTTTAATTTCGTTGCACCTTGAGGTCTGGAATTCTCTCCTAATAAAGGCCTTCATTGTGTGGAAAGACATCGGCCGGTCCATGCATTGCAAAATCGTTGTCCCCTTCTTAGCAAGTGTGTCAGCAAGCTCATTGCCTTTAATGCCACAGTAACCAGGAATCCATTGTGGGACCACTATTTCGTTTTTCTCTCTCAGCAGCTGATAGAGTTTTCTACATTCCTTTATCTCAGCTGTTTTGGGTGTTTCTCTGTTTCCAATAGAGTCTATTGCTGACTGTAAGTTCGAAAGTATCACCGCTAGAGTGAATTTCGTATCCAAGCAACATAATTGGCATAGTGCTATCCTAATTGCCTCTATTTCTCCTTCAAAAGTGGATCTATTATGTCCCGCTGCTGCGTAGAAAGAGAAGAGTTTAGAATAGACACCTGCATTAACGTTTGCTTGGTTTTCTATGTATGACCCATCAGTGAAGACTTGGAGCCATTGATCTCCGAGATAGTTGGTATTGATCGTCTCAAGGGCCAGTGAGAGCATTTGCTCTGGAGAGGAGTTTGATTTCCTGAAGAATTCAAGCAGTTGGGTGCAACACACTACATTAGTGTCTGCTAATGGGTTCATGAGGAGAGAGAGGCTTTTTGGTTTGTCATCGATTCGTAATTCTATCTTCAGTTCTATGGCTTTCTGTATTAGACCAGATTATGTTTTCCGATGTCTTGGTTTATTTTCATGGTTGCTGAAGAACTTATCGATGGGAATGCGTAGTAGCTTCTCATATGGGATCAAGGCCTTTTGTTTGATAAGGGAGCATATTATAGTGCTTCCTGTAACCAGGAGCATTGCATCAATGGGTGTTGATTTTATCCCTCCAATAATTAGTCGTAATGCTTGGTTGTGTGCCTTCTCGAGTGGTTTGAGAGTCACCTCTGTGGCTGTAATGCGTTTTTCTGGTTCCATTGCAGTGCAAATATGTAGCCGGATCCTCATTGCTGTAAATAAGTTCCAAAGGGTTGCTGTTTAGCATGTCTTCAATTTCCTTTCCAGCTGTGTTTGTATCCTTGTAGCCCCACCTGGTATAATGGGCATTGAAGTCTCCTTTTACTACAGTTTTGTGTGAGATATTCAATAAGTCAAAGTTGGGAAAATTCTGTTGTGGATTATAAACTACATATATTTTGAAATGGTTTCAAAATTTCCAAACATTTAATCTGATTATTTCACATATGAATTGTGTCGAGCCCATACTCTTGATTAGATCGTAGTGTGAGGTGAGATCTTCTTTTACTCCAGTTAGAATTTCACTTACAACTTGGCAGTATTTAGGTAGAAGGTACAGGATGTAACCTGGAAATTGGTAGTACTTTAGTGTGTGATCCGAAATGTTTGCTTCCATAATTGTGAAAATGTCTACATCATAGGTTTGGAGGATTTTCTGGATTTGGATCTATTTGTCCGGTGACATCCCTCCATTATTCCATTTGAGGATCTGAAAACGTTGTGATTCAACCTGACGAGGGTGATTTTTCTTATAGCCTTGTTTAAAGCTAATCATTATAAATGGAAGTCAAAATGCTGAGTGATTGACTTTTTGCCATAAGAAAATACGTTGTCCAGGGTGCACCACGTGGAGGTAAGCCTATCGTGCACCCCCTTGTTGATACTAATATTTCTTTTATTTTATTGTTAGATAAATTTCTATAATTACTAGAGTTAAAATGACAAAGGTCTCACTTAGACTCTTCACCTACTTCGTGGATGCCATCTTGTATGTCTTCACTTTCATTCACCGTTATTTTTGTACTTTTAATATTCTTTCGAATATTAATTCTATCCACACACTTGGTTTAGAATTGCAAAATGATACATTGAGGCCTGCACATTTGATTTGCTTATGGTGCCCATGTGTAATTACTGTTATTTACTAATGAAAAGATCTTCAAACTTCATTTGGAAAATTGCGACTTGGGGTTAGTCTCTATCCTTAGAATATCTGAGTTGATATTCTGCTCCATTGGCCTATCACATTTAATAAGGTGAAATTTTAATTTGTTTTGCTTTATTTGAATGTGTCATTTAATTTAGAAAAAATAAAACTTTTCTATCTTTTCACCATCATCTAGTTGATGGCTTTAGCCTGCATTTTCCTGGGCAATTGTGGCACACATGCTTATATTAAAACTCAGTTGGGAACCCACGAGATGTTTGCGGAAAGTAAATAAACCATAAGATAAATTCGTAAGATAAACCTGTTTTTTGCGTTGTGGTTTCGATTTGTTTAATTGCACAAATCGCAGAGTAGTGCAGTAGCTAGGAAAATTCCCTACACAAAGAGAGCATCTCTATTTATTTTCAAAATGCGCAATTTTGCAATCTTTAAAATGCATTTTGAAAAGTTCCATACTGGAAAATGAATTAACAATAGTTGTTTGTATAAACCTCTTTCACTCTATTTATAGTGCTTTACTGGTGCAAATGCAACGGATAGCATACTGCTAACTTTTAAATAAATAAAACAGATGAAGACCGCTAATTATGATTATCCTTCTAGAGATTTTTACAAAAATTTCTAAGCCTTGAAAAAATAAATCCTTTCAACAATGATGTTACAGGTGAAATTACGAGTAGCAATTCAATTTTGCACTTTACTCACCCCCCCCCCATCAAGACTTGCAACACGAGAGCATATGCAAACTTAACTAAATAAATAGCTATGTTTATTTAAATGCAAACCCATTACACCGTAACTTTTCCGATTTGAGATGTAAGTGAACGTTATTGTCTGCATTTTCGCAACCGTCTGACCAATGAAGAATGCTTTACAGGTTGTGATCAAATCAAATAAGACATGACTAAATGCCAATTCCACAGTATCGGTACAAACGGCATCAAAATGACTTCAATGCCTGATTGGAAATGAAATGGTTCTGTTAAATAAAACAAAAAAACTTAAAGTTGAAAAAAAACAAATATAAATAAAACCTTTACGACCTTTCTCGAAACCCATCTGCAATTCTAATTTATGGCAATTTTGCTAACTGTAAAATATATTTTTAAAAATTTCGAAAAAGAAAAATTAATTTACATTAATTTGCGTTGAAAAATGTGCATGAAAAATAATCCATTTTTCAGTTGATTATTTTATAACTCATCCACTCTATTTATAGAGCTTTAGTTTTTCATAATGTTAACTTTCCAAATAAATGGAACAGATGAGAACTACTAATGCTGTTTATCCTTTTAGAAATTTTTAAAAAATCACTGCGATTATTTTACAGGTAAAATCGAGAGTAATAATTCGTTGTTCAACCAAATGAATGTCCTTTTAAGATTGTGTACTTTACTCACAACCATCTAGAATTGCAACTCGAGCGCATATGCCCACTTAATCAAATAAATAACTGTGTTTATTCAAATGCAAACCCATTATTCTGTAAATTATCGGATTTGAGATGATAGTTAACGATATTGTTTGCATGTTCAATAGTTAACAAACCATTCTCAATGGGCTGTTATCCAGCAGGAAATTTTTAAAAATTCATTTAATGTTAGTATCAATGTCCTGAAATTTTAAGTTCACCAAGTATTGCAAATATATCGTATAATAATGAAATCTTAATTGTAGACATTCACAATTTCTATTCAAAAAGATTTTGTCATTCGCATTACAGCTTTTTGAGACAAGAATTTGAAAACAACGACTGCCAAAATCCGATGCAAAAGCACAAACGTCTTGCAAAAAAGGGTGCGCGATAGACTTACCTCCACGTGGTGCACCCTGGCAAGAACGGAAGACGTAGAAGCCTGGTGACGGACGTCAGCTTTCCGAAGGCAAGCCATCTTATTAGCTTAACGGATTACCTTCGACAACTACATCTCAAACATCAGCTATCAAAATGATG
>UZAE01012550.1:0-11452 GCA_900617975.1 Rodentolepis nana | reverse complement strand
TCGCTATGTTTTAAGCCTTTAGTCTTGTATTAAATTTTCGACAAAATGTATTCAAATTAATCTATTCGCAAACAATAAAGGCTTCGGTATGATTATCAAAGGCGCACATCGCAATTCGCAAAAAATCTGGAAGGTCCTATTCAGCAGCGTAGTTTTATTGCAGCAAATGTTTATCTTCAATTCAAGTTGCCCAAGCTAAATACGTCTTTTTGAGGTTTATTTTATATCTAATCAATAGAGTTTAATTTTGAGAAGAGCAATTAAATCTGCTGAATTCCAAAATAGAAGAGCGATTTCTGACTATGTTAAGACAACATAAACTTTAACTGCATTAGTTTTTCCATAAACTTGATCAAAATGTCTTTCACATATTGTTATTATTGTGTTCTATTCTTAAATAATGGTGATTCTTTTAAAGCTTAGCATTTGAACCAGGTGAATGTTAATTGTTTCCTTCCGATAGTTACAGGACTTCTGACAAGAGATTATTCTAACATATTACTTTGGGACAGATTTCATAATAAAAAAACGCAGTTTTGAAATATTGTTGAACTGTTCAATTACGACTAAAGAGTATTTCTTTCTTGGGTAACATTATTTTGACTTCAAAATATTTTTACGCCATAGAATAGCCATTAAGAAAGGAGAAGGTCCCGGGGACATATATATTGCTTTTTATCTTAAAACCGGATTAAGTACGAATTTATTTGGTGATTATTATTTATAAGATTACATAACAGTGCTGAAATATCTAAATAGCAATTAATTACAAGTTCAATAAAAAGTATACTTCAAAGGTAATTTCAGCTGATATCCTAATATAGAACAATTCTTTCTTTAAATTAATTTAACGAAAACAACTTTGCATACAATTTCCTTAATTTATTTATTAATAATTAGTTAGCAAAGAACCTTGTTTATTTGTGATCAGAAATAAATTCCGTTTAATCATTCGACAATCCGCAATGTAATTCCCAAAAGAACTAAATCAAATGAAATATTAGTTAGCGTTACTTAATTTAACGGTTTTTAGATAATTAAAATGAATCCATAAGTGAAAGCCTACTTGGAAAAATACATCCGATTTCTAAACCTATAAGCCATAAATGTACTAAAGATGAGATGAATACATTTTTTAGATATAATTAATGAGTGCAATTACCCCGCCTGTCATAATTAGCAAAGGCTCCGTTTTGTGAATTGGCGTAGCGACAATTTTTGAGCAAACCTCTGATACCCCATTTGGATCAGCATTCCCAAGGGCGGTAGTTAGTCGCAGCCACGCAAAGACTAGCAGAGTGGTGAACATTTGATTTGGGGTTTAGTTGAGCAATTCTTATTGCTTTAAATACGCTTCTGAAAGGCAGTTGTGCTCCACACTCAATTAAAATCATTTATTGTGCCAATAAAACAATGACGTTAAACGCCAATGCTCTAGTTTCTAATATATGCTGTTTTTATAGCAATGCTTAACATTTATTGAAGAACTTTTTCCATCATTTTAATTAGATTTGGTTTTTGCCTAGATGAAGTGAGGGTCAATTAATGCAAAGCGTTCACGAATGTATTTACTATTTGCAATTGAAGACAAAATCACTTATTGTTATATTTGACGCCAAACATTCCCCTGTGAAGTAAAAACGTAATTAAATTTTCATCCTTCTTTAAGAATACTGGTCCAAAAGAGTAAGTTGCAGGACGGAAACCGATTACACAATTTTGAATTCTTTTGAAGAATTTCATGACAAGCTCAATAAGAATTTTTATATCCAGTGAAACATTTCTGCAAAAAATATCGATATTCTTCTAATTGATTTTAGTTTACCATTAACATTTTGAGCAATATTTCAACTGAACCTTAGTGGTAATGCAAATTATTATTGTTGGGAACATAGATAATTTGAAATCAATTTGTCGAACATTTAGCACAAGACACGACGCATACTGAACGCTTTAAACATTGCAAATTGTTAGCAAAGTAAAAAAAAATTATCATTATCTCAGTAGATTACTTACCTCTGTCCTTCTCAATGCATTTACTCAGAGATGAGAAATGGAGCAATATCTTCAATCATCTTTAGGGCAGTTCTGTCACTCTGATTTGTTTTAACACCGCAATGGAATAAATTCAAAGTTACAGAAAATTGTACGCCTAAAGAAACAAAAAAAAACATCGAAGCTGAGTAAGAGCTTCCAGGTAAAGCAAAAAGAATGTGAATTCAAATCAGTTGTTTCTTTTAATTTGTTATTTCTAATTTATTAAGCTTAAATAGCACATTTATTTCAATCTACATCATTCACAATAACTTCACCTAAGCAATAAATAATGAAATTCAATGAATTTTTGAGCAAATTCGATCAATGATACGAGGCTGTATTTTTGCATTTTCACATTTGATTACTCCATTAGATCACGGTTTGCAATTAACTTTACCAATGTGTGTTACATTTACATTTTTCCCATCATTCACTGGAGCAAATGGTATATTTCACCGGTAATTATGCAAACCCTTCATTGGAGCTTTTGCCGTCGTTGACTATGAATTAATTATTAATAGGAACCGATGAGGAGCATTATCAAGTCCATTGGAATGACAGAGTAAATTAATGAGCAATGTTCTGTTTGAATATTAATTATTTTAAGACAAATCAAAGGTTTAGGATTTCGCCAATATTTATGGCGGGTTACTCAAAAATATCACAAGTTGATCGTAATTTTACTGTAGTTCCTTTTTAGCAAATTAGGCTTCTGACTTATTTTCCCAGCAATTAATTTCTCCTTGGAATTGAAGCAAAATTTAAATTCCCATCCTGTTGAATATGAATGATTTATTAAATCAATTCAGTGAAGATCATTTTCAATTCAATTTAAAAGGGTCAGAAAAAATTAACAATGTTTGTTTTCAGTTTATTACTAAGTTTCAAACGAAATAAAGGTTTAGGATTTCGCCAACATTTATGTTTAAGTTTGGCACTTAAATTTTGAACTTTTAGCAAATAAGTTTCATTGTCTGCTTCTAAAACGACAACACATCATGCAAGATGCGCCTGCTTTCAGATTTCCTCAATCAAAAAGACCAATCAATTATTTTCATCTCCTGTGAAAATTATGTAAGAAATCTTCTTTTAGAATGAAGTCCGGCAGACATGTTCAAGAAATAAAAGGAAAGAATCAAGTAGCATAACTGTAAATCATGGTTCATTTTAGGTTCGGTTCTTCAAAGTTTCATTTGTTTACAAAACGTATGTATAAATATCACAACCAATTTAATCTGTTAACCAGTGAAAATAATTATTTAATCCAATCATTCCTACTCTCACTAGAGTTTTCAATTGAGCAATATACAGAGAATTGAACGCAATAAACGATGGAAATTCTATTTCTGCAAAGCCATCCATTCTCTAAGATTGACACGATGCTGAAATGAGGCCCACTGCTAGAACGGATTTGCCAATTTATGGTATCAATACAAATTTTTGTCTTATTCTTCAGAACTCTTTCATTTGCGATCAAGATTTGAAGTCATAGGGAAGTAGTTTGTACCGGAACTGTTAAACTGGTTCATAGTCATGTCATAATCGATTTGACATTTTAAGGATAGAGACCAGCACCGAGCTCTATGTTCTTATTTAATTTGAACGGTGTTTTCTTAAAAACACAGGTCTTAGAAAGGTGCAATAAAAGAAATGAATTGTTTCTCCCTGCTGAATCAGAAAATACTAACAATTAAAGAGTTCGCTCTAAAATTGTTGTTTCAGTGTTCAAAGGTGTAAAATGCAACATCGATAAGAAACATTTGTGTAACTGATGTTTTTATAATATTTTGGTAATGAAAAGTGTGAGAATATTTTCATTTGCGCTACTAAGTCACGAAAGTCAAACAAGTCAATCACTTTTCATTTAATATTGATTCTACAATAATATAATAATAATGCAATAAGGGAAAGCTTTCGGATGTTTTATTTCATTTAGCAAAAAATTGTATGAATACAAGTAGACATTAAGTAATTAGTTCAGTTGCTATTTTTGACCTTGGATTAAGAAACTACTGTTTTTAGCGCAGTGCTATTAATTTATGAGTATGTCTCTGCTTTGTGCAATTATTTAACACAAAACTAGAATGAAACAGAACGGATGACAATTTGCGTCGGATGCAGTCAAAAACATTTAATTAGGCTTAATCACATGGGAACGGATGTGTTGGATCGTAACTTTTATTACTCTAAAATTCAAACGCTTGATATCAAGCTCAAGATCAACTCCAGATGGTCATCTTAAATGCCTTTTGTCCAAAACTGGTTTGTTTGTTTCGTGCGTTTTTGCAAGGATTCAACTTTTTGAATCATTATTAATGACTGGTAAACATTTTGGAACGACGTTAACATACCATCTTACGTCAATAAGGAGATGAATCGAATATTGATTGACTCCTTTTTCCTTCCTAAAAGGCATAAATTTAGCAAAGATGAAAGAAATAAATTTTTGATATAATTAATGAGTGCAATTACCTCGTTTATCATAATCAACAAAAGCTCAGTTTCATGAATTGTGTGAATAGAACAATGACATGAAATAAAAATAGCTCAAGTTCCTAATTTTTGCTGTGTTAAAAGCAATATTTCGTGTTTATGGAAGAACTTTTCCTTAAATTTTAATTTACTTTTTTCTGCGTAGATGAGTAGAAGTTCAATTATGGCAAACCATTTATGAATGTATTTACTAATTTCAACTTATTATGAAGTCACTTAGTCTTATATTTGACACCAATCATTGCACTGTCTAGTAAAATGTAAATAGATTCATTTAAAATTCCTATAATGGATGGTAAGCTGAGGGATAAAAATAGATAACACAATTATGAAAAAAGGCGCACAAAGAATTTCATGATGAGCTCTACACGTTTTTCATATCCAGTAAATCATTTATGCAACAAATATCGATATTCATCTAGTTGATTTAAGTTTATTATTAACATGTTGAACAATATTTCAACCGCAGCTTAGTGAAAATGCAAATAGCCCTACGAAAAACAATTTTTTACAATACCTTGTCATAATTAAGACAGGTAAATATGTAAATATCAGAAGGAAGCAATTGTCATGCACCTAGATAAGTTGCTATGCATTAAAAGAATGACCACTATTTAAGAATAAATCAAAATAGTTGAGATATTTCAAAAGCTTTAAGATTTATATTATCAAAAGTTAAAATCGTTTCAAATTCTGTAAAACGATAGCCATTTTGAATGCTTTTCTTAACTGCAAAACTAATTGGAAACCGTGTAATTGTTTAGGCAAAATACGTACTTCTAATAGGCAAGTATTCAGCTTGTACAAATTGAAGAGAAAATAAACATTTCGAAAGGAGTGATTATAAATGTACATATTTTATGAAAGTATTTTTTCAAAATTAATTGATAAAGAAGACAATTATTGTTGTATGCACTATGTTAGGTGCTAAGGATAAGTTGCAGGTTGAATATTATTAACACGGTTTTGATTAAGGGTAAACATAGAATTTCATGTCGAGGCCAACGAGAAGAGCTGAAATACAGGTATTTTATATAGTGATTTTTTCATGCAACACATATAGATATTTATCAAGTTGACATTTGTTTGCCAATTATAATTTCAAAAATATTTCAAAAATCCTATTACCAATGCTACCACCAACCACTGATAAAATGCAATCTCTTTTCAGACGTTGGGTAAATAGTTGAAGGAAGAGATTCATATTCCCCTATAACAAGTTGTAAAATTTAAAATAATCGCCACCAATAAAGGATAAAAAATATATATGCGATATCTAAAAAACATTTTTTTATTTCAAATCGAAGGCTTCATGATATTTATCATTTACCCATAAACTTTGACTTCAGCTTCCCCCAAGGGTGGGGGAGTTAATTAATAGCAATTCATTAGCAGTCTTCTTGTTTCCCAGTATCTTTGGCTTTCCGTCCTTGTCTTTAGGGCTGGACACCGAACCAGGTGGGTCTTATCCATTTCCTCCTGTCGGTTACATAGAGAACATGTGGGTTGAGTGTATACTCCCAAACTGCAAAAGTGTTTTGCCGGGCAATCGTGTCCGGTACGTAATCAAAACTCAGCAACAGCTTCGATCCTTGGCCAGTTGGCTATTTCGGAGAGTGCCACTGCCCAGTGTCACTCCTTTCTTCGAGATTTAAGTTCGTTCGCCTTGAGCTCTTGAATTATCTTCTCATTAAGGCCTTCATTGTGTGGAAAGACATCGGCCGGTCCATGCATTGCAAAATAGATGTCCCCTTCTTAGCAAGTGTGTCGACAAGCTCATTGCCTTTAATGCCACAGTGACCAGGAGTCCATTGTATGACCACTGTTTTGTTTTTCTTTCTCGGCAGCACATAGAGTTTTCTACATTCCTTTATCCCAGCTGTTTCGGATGGCTCTCTGTTTCAAATTGGGTTTATTGCAGACTGTGAGTCCGAAAGTATCACTACATTGTTGGATTTCGTATTCAGCCAATATAATTGGCTAAGTGCTATTATAATGTTGAGAATAGACATCTACACCAACATTTGCTTGGTTTTCTATGTATGATCCATCACTGAAGACTTGGAGCCATTGATCTCCAGGATAGTTGACATTGATTGTCTCAAGGGCCAGTGAGCGCATTTGCTCGGGAGGAGTGTTTGATTTCCTGAAGAAGTCGAGCAGTTGGGTGCAACACACTACATCAATGTCTGCCAATGGGTTAATGGGGAGAGAGAGCCTTTTTGGTTTATCATCGATTTGTAATGCTTTCTTCAGTTCTATGGCTTTCTGTATTAGACGAGACTGCGTTTTCAGATGTCTTGGTCTATTGGTGTTAAAAAACTTGTCCATGGGAATGCGCAGAAGCTACTCATATAAGATCAAGGCCTTTTCTTTGATAAGGGAACATATTATTATGCTTCCTGTAACCAGGAGTATTGCATCAATGTGTGTTGATTTTATCCCTCCAGTAATTAGTCGTAATGCTTGGTTGTGTGCCTTCTCGAGTGGTTTGAGAATCTCCTCTGTGGCTGTAATGAGTGGCTCACAGCAATACAACATCATTGGCTGAATAAACATCTTGTAAGTGGTGTTGAGAGTTGAGCGTGCACAGCCCCATACGCTACCAGCAAGACGGTTCAGTACATTCAATCTATTGGAGACTCGTTCTGCTATTTCAGCAATGTGACTTTTCCACGTTAGCTTTGTGTCAAACGTCATTCTAAGATAAGTGAACTCATTGGCTTTTACTAGGGTAGTATCCTTGTACACTAGGAGCGGTTTTATGCTGTGATAGGCCAAAGCAAAAGTTTGGAATGCAATTTTTGCAGTAGTGATTACCATTCCATTGTTCTCGCACCAGTCTGTTAGTAGTTTAAGTGCACTATTATAAGCACATTCGCACCTCTGCTGAGCGTTTTCTTACAGGCAGAATACCATAGAACAAGATCATCTGCGTAAAGTAAGCACTTGATGCCCGTGACTGTCTTTACCAAGTCATCTGTCATTGATGAAGACATTGAAAAATTTGCAGATTGTGATAGCTCCCTGTGGAAGAAATATTTGTAAAAGATTGGTTTTGTTAGTGCATTTCCGTCTCTGACTTTACACGATCTTTGTTCAATGAATGGTTTTTTCCAGTTTAGCATGTTATGCTTAATACCAAACTTTGTCAATTTTAGAATTAGCTTCTCTTTCCATACTANAGAACCTCGCAAAGCAGTTAGCTATTTCGGTGTCGGCGGTAAGCGATTTGCTGTTTAAGCGTAATGGTTCTTTCTTGGGTCTTTCTCTGTTGTTTTGCAGGTTTCTCAGAAATTCGAAAGTGTGTTGGCTATCACATTGATAGTTGATATTTGAGATGAACTTGTCGAAGGAAATCCGTTTTGCTTTTAAGATTGCTTGCCTTAGGACAGCTGATTGTCGTCTCCAGGCTTTTACGTCTTCCGTTCTTCCAGTCTGATCAGCAGTATTGCGAAGGGCATCTCACTTTCTTTTCAGTTACACAAGGTGTTTAGTGTTAAGTCTTGCCTCGGGGAATAGTTATTTTGCACAGCTTATCATAATAATCGTGATATCAGTGCAAAATTTGTCAGGATGTTGGTTGAAGTTGAGGGGACTTTTGTGGAGTTCTTTCTCGAAAAGATTTGTTTTCTAGACCAGTCAGCCTTCTTGAAATTCCATGATAGCTTAGTTGGCACTTTCCTTGACATGCTTTTGCTACCGATGGTAATACTAGCAATGACTGGTTTGTGACCAGAACCAGGATAGTCAGTTATTTTGCTGCGAGTATGCTCACTGATGTCGCTTGAAGCCAAGAGTAAGTCAGGAGGTGTTCTGGTTCCATTAGAGTGCAGATATGTAACCGGATCCTCATTGCTGTAAATAAGTTCCAGAGGGTTGCTGTTTAGCATGTCTTCAATTTCCTTCCAGCTATGTTTGTATCCTTGTAGCCCCATCTCTTGGAATGGGCGTTAAAGTCCCCTAATATTACAGTTTTGTGTGAGATGTTCAGAAAGTCAAAGTCTGGTCAATTCTGGGGTGGATTATAGACTGCATATATCTTGAAGTGGTTTTGACATTTCTAAACATTTAATCTGATTATTTCACATTTGTCTTGTGTCGAGCCTATACTTTTGATTAGATCGTAGTGTGAGGTGAGGCCTTCTTTTACTCCAGTTAGAATTCCACTTGCAACTTTCCGGTATTTAGGTAGATTGTACAGTTTGTAACCCGGGAGCTAATACTACTTCAGTTTGTCATCCGAAAGGTTTGCTTCCATAATTGTGAAAATGTCTACATCATAGATTTGTGGGATTTTTTGTACTTGGATCTTTTTGTCCTGTGACATTCCTCCAGCATTCCACTGGATGATCTGAAGACGTTGTGATTCGCCCTGATGAAGGCAATTTTTCTTATAGCCTTTTTTCAAGCTAATCATAATAAGTCAAAGTCAAATCGAATGCCGAGTGATAGACCATTTGCCGTACGAAGATACGTTGTTCAGGGTGCACCACGTAGAGGTAAGTCTATCGCGCACCCCATCTAAAAGAATACTAATCTTATTTACAAAAAAATTTAAATTGTTAAAGTATAGGTGGTATTAACAGGGTTTTATTTTTTAATTCATCATTTAAGTTTATTGAATTACTTGTCATTTAATAAATATCAAGTCCAAAAATGTACGTCAATATCAAGCAACCACCAGAAATCTTCCGACAACGTTTTCAACTTGTATGGTTACCAATATTGCAATTTCTACCTTGAATTGTAATTTGTAACAGACTGATGATGGGAGAAGTGCTTAGACAGTTAAAGTCTCTGTTTTCACATTTATTTCAAACATCCTTAAATACTTCGTTTCCAAAAAAACAAATGTTATCATCAAATTAAAATTCGAAATTGATTTGCTGTTTGTTATTGAAAGGCCCTCATAAATTATAAAGCAAGAAGAGGTGCACATTTGATTATAAGACTGAAATTTGACCTTGAATATATAATGCTAAATAATGAAAACCCAATAGTAAAGCATGAACTTCCAAAAATAAAATTCATTCACCAAAAATTGCTAAAATACATATGCATATTCATCATCAAGTAAATAATTATTAGCATAAAGGACGGCTCATCATATGATTTAATGCATAATTTCCGTAAAATTAAATGAATTTGATTGACGGAGTTTTTTAAAAGGATGATTGACATTTTATTTTGTTCTCAATCTCCAAAAATGCATCTCAAGTGTTGTAAAAGTTCCTTTTCAACAGAGAAAATAGGTTTTATCAAAGTTAAATTCACAAAAAAATATTGAAGAAATATCCAACTACATTTTAAATGCATAAATCTTACTGGTCACTGAATCATTTGAATTTATTACAAAGTGGATATTCGAATTAAAATAAAGAAATTTACTCCCCAAGGAATCAATTAACTAATCACTTTTCAAATTATCATTTTGAAATACGCAAATCAACTCTTCAAAAGTAGAATGATGATCTAGAAAGAAAACATTTCATTACCTAAGTACCAATAAGTCGTAATGTCATGCTAGGAGCCTTTGCAAATTTAAATGGGAGCAAAATGTTAACATTGGTGCACAGATTCAATAGTCCTGAATTAGGATACCTTTCGATGGCCGTAATTATAATTTATCAAGGCCTTTCGATAACGTGGGAGCATATCATTAATAAACATCAGAACATGGATGCTCTTATTTTTAGTGCATTTTATATATGATCGTTACACCGAAGCATTGATTTCAGGCTGATGATCTATTGATTATTTGCTTATATTATCCATGATTTACATAAATGTGATCCTGTTTCTCCATTAAAAAATGGCATTTCAACGATTTAGGGTGGTTTATCATTATTCCAATATGTCTGTATTCATGTAAACTAGAGCCGTAATGAAGAAATATGAGCAATGTTTCGGATACGCGATCAAGTAAATGCATCGCTCTCAAATCGTAACAAATCTGTATTACGTGTTCCTCTTGATAAACGGTTTGTAGAACAGTCAAGTAATCAGAAATGGAAAGTTTGATCAAATTTCAAACTAGTCCAAATTCCATCTGGTAAAGAATACTGAAATTATAATGATAATAATAATAGTACATTCGAAAGACACCATATGTCGAGCAATAGTTAATTTTCCATTGAAAGGATAATAGTAACTTTGCATAAATAAATTTTCAAATCCGCACTAAAACGGTATGAAGAAATCTGAGCTAACTCAACACCATACAGGAAAGTTAAATCGAAAAACTCTTTCTCTAGCCAGAAAATTCTCAAATCAAGGACAATTTAGAACACTAAAAATATTACAAATTTATTTTGAAGCATTGTACTGGCAGTGTGTTAAACATTTAAAATCAAAGTTCACGCTGTATGAATTAACTACTCGCCGCAATCTGTTGAAAGCTTTCTGAATGATCATATTCAAATGGATATAGTGTTTTCCATTACTTTGACAAATTAGAAGAGTAAATAATGAGCAAATATAACCTCAAAAAACTATAACTAATTGTTGAGGTTATTTTCGTGAGCTTTAATATTTTTTATTGGGGTGTGCGATAGGCTTACCTCCTCGTGGTGCACCCCGGGCAACGTATACTCATACGGCAAAAAAGTCTATTAACTGGCAGTTGACTTCTGACTTCAAACTACCATGACTCCACTGTATGTCATATTCGACCACTTTCACAGTATTCATTTTACCTTTTTCTCTACCTTCGCGCCTGTCTCCTCTACATCTTTGAAACACCCTTCTGTTCCTCCCTCCCCCCTCTCGACTTTTTATCGCTTTGATGTTCCCCCCTTCTCTGTGAAGCCTGAAGTCAGCTAAAGGGCCAATGATAAGTATCAAAACGCCTGCCATTTGATATAAATAAATATTTTTTATTAACAGATATGTCATAACAATGATAAATATTGTAAACCCT
>UZAE01012549.1:0-33626 GCA_900617975.1 Rodentolepis nana | reverse complement strand
CATACGATGACGCACACAGCGATAACGTGTCCCACAGGTATTTGAGCCATGAATTCATCAGGGTTCCACTTTTAGTTAACAACTATTCCTCTGGTTTGAGTAAAAGAATAAACAAAATGCTTTATCAATACCTTTAAAGAACTCTTTAGTCAGCGGCAATTTAACTTTCAATTTATTCCATAGTTAACGTCTTATATGGATTACCGTAGGAGGGTTTAGCTATTGTCTATTAGGAAGGCATGCACATTTCTGAAATATTCAGATCTAAGCCCGTCTGTCTTGGAAATAACTTTGGAATCAACTGCAACTTACGATAAATCTATCAGAGTATATGAAAACAGTGAAAAAGTACAGACATTCCCACTGAAATTTTAAGAAAATCCAAAATTCCTATTTATTTTAAATTAGTGGATCCACTTTCCAACCAGTATGAAGTACACTTGGTTTACGTAAATAAGTATAAGAATTGTGCAATTCATTTATTTTCCCAACATGATAACAGATATGTACTTTAGTTGCCAACGCTTTCTTTCTTAATCTTCACTGGAAAGTTAGGGGTGGGAATAAAAGCCTCGGTGCTTAAGTTTACCTGATAACCATCTTTCTCTGTCACATCTGGGAGAATTGCAAATTGATTTTCTCACACCGATATGCTGCCTAAGTTGAATTTCAAGATAGATGTCTGATTCACGTCATGCGTATGAACACAGTGCGAGCCTAAATTAAGCCATTTTATTTCGATCTACCAACTCATCTTAGTTGTGCAGTTAAGAGGGTTACCATCAATTGGATGGAGTGTTACCTTTAATTTAATTGCTCTTCTGGCCGCAATCGCTTTGTGGGGAGTGCAAGATTTTATAAAATTCGGTGACCCAACTCTGATTTTATGGCAGCCAATTGTATCCCCTCTCCTCTTGAATATTAGTCACTTGCGATATGTTCTCTAATTTCTGCTATTAGGACGTTGAGGGAGTAAGCTGTAGTGTGCGCCTGCTAAATCCAGGCCCTGGTTTGACTCACCCCGCTGTTCGCAGATTTGCCTCCAGCTCCTTTTTCCTCTCAGGGGCGGCATTGACGACGATTAGAGAACAGTTTTATTACGCAAGCGCTTACCAATTCACAAACGTAATCCTTGCGAAGCCGAACATATCGCACATGCAACCCAAACAATCATTCACGCCAGACTGCCCTCTCCCCACTTAAATCTGTGCCTTATTAAAATTCTTAAATCCTAATCAGTGCTGAGAGGAAACCTATTTTTAATGAGCTAAAATCATATTTGGCGAAATGGTACGAACCAAATTTGGATTTACATGAATTTCAGGATTACAAATCACCTGGTAACTCACAAAAAATATACTTAGAAGCTTACATCAGTGTTTATATGACCAAATCCAACAGAGGGGGCTTACTATTTCGCTTTTTAATTTTGATCCGACTCTAAAACACCAAGTGCAAAAGGTCTACCCACGTAAAAAGGCGAGATTTGGTAGGGACGAGAAGGTACAATTAATACAAAGATTTACGATGAGAGGAAATGGATATGTACAGTGATACCTGCACGATCTAACAAGTACACACAATAAGCAACACCGAGTTAACTAAGAAGGAACAGGAGGCGTGAGTATATACACTGGAAGGATAAGAAAGATGATAGATACTAGGGAAAAGCTGTACAGACGCTACCAAAGGCGAAGAGGGAATATAAGAGGCAGAAGCTGAAGAGAGGACACCATCAAGGCAGATGCGACCTTTTCGAATTGGGCAGAAATTTCGGCGGTAAAGTTGAACTGAACTTCCGCTTTCGACTTCCCGCCAATTCGAGCATTCCATTCGGATTCTCAAACGTATGTTGATGGTGGTTTGTTAGGGAGTGTTCCTGCACAAAAACACTCAAAACTTCAAATGGAATAATAAGAAATAATTAACAATAAATGCGACCCAATTAAATGAATAAACCCTTCGCTATTTGAAACCGAATGAAATAACAAGAAATAAGGATAAAATCTAAGCGAAAATGGGTTTTTATTAAGCCTACACAGCAGAATTTTGCGGTGACATTATGTATAAATGAGTAATGTTTCAGAGTCAGAGATATTAAACAAGAGCTCACTCGATATTTATACATGTTTTGAGATAAACGTAGACCCAAATCCCGTTCTGTATCAACGGAAGAGGGATAGGGAACTTTTTTCCAGCTGATATGAGGTATATTATTACCATCACCATCATTTAATGATCGTCGACAAACTGAATTTCGATTTGGGGCGGTGGAAGGGAAATCGTATTTTCTCTTCAGATCAGCACTTGACGAAGTCCGCACGGGACGAGACAAGGAGGCAGAAATGTGAAGTATCCGGTCACAATCATCCTGAGACCCCAAAGAAGAAACGCCAGATGAACCAGAGGGATGACTTTCTCGTTGTTGTGATTTGAAGCTCCTTCCGTTCGATAGCAATTGAACTCTCGGTGGGGGGATATAATCATTTACTGGACCCTGACCTTACAGAAGCAACAAAGGGGTTAACAACCATGTATTTCAAGCACAGATAAGACGACAAACAACTCACATTTAGGTTTATCAACAGCTATTGACCTCTCTGCAACATCTGGGTACGCAGAATTAGTTGATTCGACAGCCTTTCTATCGAATGCAGAACAGCAACAAATGCAAAAGGAGCATGCCTGATTGCAACAAGGATGATGAAGTCGAGTAGGCCTAGCATTACCTATTCAAGAGATTATTCTGAAATACGCACACAAAACGTACCAGGATATTGGAAATTCAAATCGGATGTAGAAAGTTTGAAAAATTTACGCCTTGGTACACTTGAAGCTTCGTAAGGACGAGTGCGAATTGCACAATCATCATCTTCACATTTGATAGTAACCCTAGATTTCGAAAATTCCCTCCGTAATTTTCTAAGATTGCGAAGACAGTCTTCTGCGATCACTTTCTCGGATTTAAATGAAAACCAATGACAACGAAGAGCCGCGCGATTACGAATTGATCTAAAGAACACCATATATAAATTTGAGAAAAGAACATACAATTCATCGTGTTCAGAAACATCAATGAGTTCATCTTCGGAGCTTGACTCCGTGGCATCAGAAAGATTCTCAATCATTCTAACGGGCACTCTGTGAAGAACTCGAAGTCTATTGATCTTTAATCGAATCCGAAGTGCTCTTCTCTCTGCCTGCTCACAACGGGCCGCCAGATTATGCAATTTAAATTCGACGGACTCAGCAGTAAGACCATCATAAATGTAGGGATTGAAAAAGGGTAAATTCGGTTTTAGCATTTTTTGCTTGAATGAAGACGAACTTTCAAAAGTATCAGGATCTTGTTTGGTAGCCGTCTGCGAAATTGCTTGAGTATTTGTGTTGGTAGAATTTGTAACATCGACTGTACGAGGAGCCATAGAATCAAACGTAGAATCACTATTAATTTTTGAATATTGCACAGGTATATAGCAAGGGCTGTTTTTATAATTTAGAGAGTATAGAGTGTCGTCAATGAAATAGCCATTGGTATTATTTGTTTCCATAAACAGAACAAGAGCATTTCTACAATACAAAGGCAAATATTATAGGGAAATAGCCTAGAATTTAGATATTTATATAAAAATAGCGAAAAAAACGGCAATCAATATAAAAACATAACAAAAAACCTTCTTCGAGACTAATGCAAAAACAATCGGTTGAAGATTCGACCAGACCTACCCTAAACCAATAATATTCCGAGTATTACGTGGAAAAGCCTCAACAAATCCACATGACAAATATAAATGGATTTGCTAACTTGCGCTCAAGAAATTCAAAGAGTGATTAAAACAAGACACCGATAAATTACGTTTTTGATTAAGAGGTACTCACCAAAAGCCTCGACCAAGAATTCGTTTAAAATTAATTATGAAAGTGTATATTTGAATTTTATATGCAATCATACTACTAATTGCTTGCTGAGGATATGTATAATAAATCCATATAATCTATCATATTACGAAAATACGGAGCAAAGATTTGAAACTAAATAAGCCAATTATTTACAGGTAAAGTTTTATTTCTGCCCTTACTTTTCTCTTTGCAATTTTTGAAAGCTTTGTTGTCTTTGCATATTCTGATGATTTCTAAGGTCTAATATAAGTGCTTCACTCTATATATGCGAACCGGAGTTTATTAACTTTAACTTTCTGTGATACCTCTAACCCGACCCAACCTTAGTGGAAGCACAGATTTTCAAGAATCCTTCTTATTCCCCAAAACCAATGTTTCTGGCATATTAGGCAATAGAAATTATTCTTGAATTATTGTTTTTATATTTCCTGCTTTTATTTCCTTCCACACATGTCTTGCTAATATACACTGTTACATATCTATTTCATAATAATTTGCTTCGCATTTCTTCGCCTCCGACTAAGTTCCAGCTTAAAATCAACTTCATATGCTTGGACAAATCAGGCTAGGAAATTAAAAAATTCATTAAATTGAAAGTAAGTGCATACTTATCTATATTGATGAATAAGGGAGAGGACTTGAAAATGGAGCTGGTTTTCTGGATTGCCTTAATAATTTGATTATCAGTCGGTAATACTTATCACATGGTGATTTTGCCAGTGATGACATATTAGCTAAAATATTTAGTAGATATTAGTCATGCATTTAACCATTGGATGTGAACGTAATAATAGGCCTCCGTATATATTTATAATATGCTTTCAGATTTTGTAAGCTTTCTTTCCATTATAAGGAATCAGAATATTAATATTTATCCTATGTTCATCGTGTCCTATAAATAGACGATCACTAATCAATGGGAAATTGCCCAGGCAAATGAGAATATTTGCTACTAACTCAACAGAAAGATTTCATTAACTATATTTAGTTTTTTTAATTGAGATTTGAGTTAGATTAATTACCCGATGACCTTGTCAAATTACACCCGTTCGAATTCACTATATATTATTTTTGAGGGGAAAAACTTCACAATTTTTGAGGGATCTATTTTGAGCTTAAATAAACTCGTGCAATTTAGTCAATATCATGTAACTGATTATTGCGTAATGAAAGAGTTAAGATTACTTCACTTTTGATAAAAACTGACAGGCTCACTATAATTTCTATTGTGAATCGAACTTTGAGTTGTTCTTAATATTCCGATATCAATATCATATTATTAGTTTACCTCCTCTCTAGACTGTAACGTGACACGTTCAAAAACTTTACTTACAATAAGCAGAGGCGAATTTAAAAGTAAAACGATAATTTAAGTTTGGCTTAATCAATTAAATTCTAAGCAAGGCCTATAATAATCTTACTATGGAAAACAACAGTAGAATAGTAACGGAATCAATACCAATTTAGATTGATCTAAATTTTGAAAGAGAGCCGTTTTAAATTTTAACGGATTCGGGCAGATAATACCAACAAATACCGAGCAAACTATTCAACATATACTCTAACATATTCAGAATTTTAGAACTTCTTCCAAAGATTAGCAATCAAAATGATACTTTAATAAATAACTGGGTGTCTGATCGAACTTAATTGCTCTTTTATAAGAAGACAGTGATGGTAATATGAGCCACGTAGGTCATAGCGTGGTAACCATTAGATTTGAATGAAGAAATAAGATAGTTACAGTTGCATATACATATTTTAGAGTAAAATAAAAATTTAATTGCTTTAGTAAACGGCAAAAATATTTTTGACGGTTATTCCTAGAACGACAAAAAGGCTGGATATCACTAGAGTGAACAAATATACGAGTCGTTGTAGTTATCAAAGTCTAGATCGTTTAGATCCTGAAAGTCGCAGCCATTCTTTTTTTAAAAAACATAAGCACATGTAAGTAAGGAGACGAATATCGGCTCTTGATATGGGTACATTCGGCCTGCTGGTATAATTACCCTATAAAATAAAAAGTGATTTAAGCGCATTAGGATACATTTATAAAAGATCGTTATGTTATTTCTCCAGCTGGAACAATAACAGAAGGTCAGAAATATTTTTGTTGAATTAAATATCTCCTAAATATAGTTGCAAAAGGCAGAGCTCAATAATTGTATATGAATTTTTTAGGGCAGGCTATGTTCAAATTAAAAATACATAGTAATGACTTGTTAATTTTATTTTTAAAATGAATAGAGTCTCTTTTAAGCACAATTCTATTTTTTTGCGAAACGGACGAAAGCATGATAATCAATGTCACTTTTCTTGGAACGCTTGACTGAGGCTTGGAAAGTGGCACACATATATATTATAAACTGTTTTGTTTTACACGAATCTTGGTTCATAGGAAGTAAATCACGTTTAATTATGGAAATCTAAGTATGATGAATTTGTATCTATATGGCTTCGACTAGGGGATTCATACTTCGCGTGTTGGAGCCTTTTGATTCGTCAGGCGATTCCTTATCTATTAGCTCACCATTGATTTCAAATCACCCTCGATTCCTAGAACGGTATGATAATAATTTAGTCTGAACAGTGGTAAGAATAAAGCGAGCGCATTTATTTAAACACATGATAGCTAAAATGTGCACCAATTAGTGGATGTCAATTCCGCAATTGGGAAAGAAAATATAAGAAACCTAGGCAAAATCTTTTGAAATTTCGATAAAAGATTGAAATGGGATAAATGATTTGCATTCTTGAGACCAGATACATCCTTTTAAGAGTTTTTTCTTCTTACAAATTCTCAAAAATTTAATGATAAAATTTTGACCTTAATAAAACTTTAATAGCATCTATAAAATAAAAATCAAGAGGAAATTAAAAAATAAAATTTTATTGATTATAAGATATGGTTAAAGTTTGAGTTATTGAAAGTTGGTTCAACTAGTTGACCTAACACAATTACCTAAAACGAAATGCTGATTATGCACGAGTAATTTATTTTCAAATGAAATTGTACAATGATGTATTACAGTTGATTGCATCGAAACTAGTCATAGTATTAATGGTATTTTCAAGTTTCATCAATACAGGTAATTCTTTTTAGCTACAACCAGTTTAACATAATGATTAAGGCATATTTGATTGTTGAATTTTAAGCCACTTTAGTATCCATGTAGACTTTACAGTAAAAGTCAGACATATTTTAACTTTTGTATGATTTATTTGACACATTTTTAATATATATATCTGTTTTTAGATATTAGCGCAGCAGTTTCCGAGGGCAACGACATAAATCTCTATGAGCGGCTAACATCGAAAAAAACTTACAGTCATTTCGCTCGACCGGCCCAAAATCATGACTCAGCTATCCTTTTATTTATGAATCTAAGCCTCATTCAAATCCTGGAAGTGGTTAGTTCTACTAAGAAAATTTACCTTTTATTATAGGACGAAAAGCGCCAGTTAATAAATACAAATGCATTGGTTAATTTGGTAAACAAATTGGCTGGTATATTTATTAATTATTCCCATTAGGATTGGAAAGATCACAATTTTGTGTGGAATCCTGAAGAACATGGAAATGTTACTTCACTTCTACTACCATCAGAAAATATTTGGACTCCTGATTTGGTTTTATACAATAAGTAAGAGTATTTTTATTGCGGTAATGATTTTATATTTTCATACCTCAAGTGCTGGTGGGGACTGGGATTTGGTGAGTTCCTCTTCAACAAAGGTTTTTGTTAACCACGATGGAACGGTGATATGGCGTCCACCCATCATTTTCAATAGTCAGTGTGAAATCAATGTGGAGTATTTTCCTTTCGATATGCAGAATTGTTCAATGAAAATCGGTGTCTGGACATATCACGGACTACTCATAGATCTACGTCACACAAGTCAAAGGGCCAAATCCCAACCCTCATTTGATAACTGTCGAAGTCGGATTGATCACGCAATCGATTTGTCCATGTTTACTGTAGATGTTCAGTGGGATCTTATTGGGGTCTCTGCAAGTCGAAACATTGAATTCTATCCATGTTGTCCAGAGCCCTATTTGGACATTACCTTTCACATAATTCTTCGCAGGAAACCCCTCTTTTTTGGAGTCAACGTTATCTGCCCATGCATGTCAATCTCAGTTTTGACTGTCTTGGTGTTTTATTTGCCCGCTGACAGCCGGGAGAAGATTTGTCTGAGTATTTCTACCCTAATAGCACTCACCGTCTTTTTTCTCCTTGTTTTTGAAATTTCACCACCTACTAGTTTGGTGGTGCCACTGATTGTTAAATTCCTTCTCTTCACTATGGTATCAATTATCTTGTCAACAGCCGCCACGGTAGTGGTTTTGAATGTGGCTACGCGATCACCAGATACTCATAGAATATCTCCAAGGATCAGAAAAATTTTCATTGAAACTCTTCCAAAGTTACTCCTAATCAAAAGATATGATGGACAAGACATCCACATAAGCCCTGAGGTAAATAGATCAACAGATTTTAGTGATTTTTTATATCTTAATGAAATAAGTTATTTAAAATGACGTACCACAAAGTTAGTAAAAAGGACAATTTCTGCCATCTACTGAATAGCAAGAAAGAAAGATCACAAATAATTTGACTACCGCATAGTTGCACACTTTTTTAAGGGCATGAGAGACGAAAATAGTATTTTTTCAACCTTTTGACAGGATTGAGTAATTTGACAGAGACCTTTCTTTTAAAGTGCATATTTTCGGCTGCATCATTTTGGCAGCTTCTAATCAATTTATATAATTTTTTAAAGAAAAGTTTAATGAAAGTAACGATAATGACTCTTACTTTCCTTCAGAATTCACGAAAACTGATTCGACCACTTCAAAGGAACAACACAATCGATTCGTTTGAAAGCATTCCTAGCGTCAAGACGAGTATTCCGGATGAGATTTCTTTTGATCAGCTAGAAAAATCTCTTGATAAAGTCCAAAAAACTATTGCCTATTTTCGTCGACAAGAAGAGTGGAATAAGGTAGCAAGTCTATTTGAAATCCATTGGGAAATTTATTGATATTATTAACGTCAATTTTACTTTTCTCTATCTGCAGATCCGATCAGAGTGGAAATACGTTGCTTTTGTAATAGATCGGTTACTTCTTTGGATATTTATTGGAACAACTGCGATTGGTAATTTTAAAATTGATTCTTTTATGAACAGTAGGTTGCAAATTAAATTGAAAACCTATTAATTCTTTACTTTGTTTTGAAGTGATTTCATAAATTTTTGTTTTAACATTCCCACAGCCACTCAACCAGTAACTTGCCTTTTTCTAATGACTTGAAAAGACTCTTGATTATAAAAAAGTAATACAAAATTATTAACAAGTAGTGAATAAAGAATGTGGTAAAAAATTCGGCTCTCTATTTAAGATTGATGAATTTGTATTGAATAAATGCCAATCAAATGATGGAAACGCACGGATCAATAGCCATGCCGACACCTTCGATCCGATTAGTGACGACAGTTAATGATTGCGGTATTATCTGCACCTATCATGCGCTCATCTACTTTGATGAATCAGCTGCAGTTTGGGCAAAATGAACACCTACAGCTGAACGCTAATATGCTTTTGTTTGTAATTAATCCACTCACTTAGTATGCGGTCAATTTTCTCAACCATCTTACTAATTGAATGAATCAAAATTTACTCATCTCTTATGTTTCAGGTATTATACTTACCTTTACTCAAGCTCCCACGTTGGGTTTCAACGCAGGAGCCCTTACTTCTTCATCGAATCCTTCAGTTGATGCTATCAATGTTACTCGCCTCTCCTGTGAGACGAAACTTGTTTAGACTCTCCCACACTCTTTTATGAAAAAAATGTTACTATTTTGTGAGTAACAAAACACCGTATATACTTGAATCGGACTTATTTTATATACGCTCTTTTATGAAATTTGAGTTGGTGAGCGGTATGTGAATAGTATAACGAATTGAAAACTATCAAAAACGCTCAACAAAAACCCCTTAATTTTTGACATGAATAGCGAATCCAGGTGTCTGAACTCACAGTTGGATCCGACCAACAGCCGTTCTCCAATTTTTTGTTATAAAAAAATGAGGCTTAGGTTTAGAAACAAATTACTGAAGTATTTAGGTAGTCCACCCGCAGCACAATTTTCAATGTGCCGTGTCATTTCTGCTTAAAGCTTATTTTTGTCATGGGCGAACTGAATACAGTATTAAAGTGTTAACGGAATTGGAATTAGTGCCTTAATGTATTGAATGGAAGAATGACGCGCAGAATCGTAGCAATTTCGCTGCATGTATGTTTGTGGGCATGGAGAGATGTCCTAATTGAACTTCTCATGGAGTCTATTTTCCATGACCAATGAAAATGCCAAAAAAATGAATAGTATAGGAATGGCAAACTAAATGTTTACGAAAGGGTTGTATTCATTGCATTGACTTAAGAACATGTTGATATCATACTCAGTTATTGCAAGTTAAAGGTAAAAAGATCAGATACTTTAAACTGTGCAAATTCGCAGAGAACGAGGAAGAAAATTATGAGAGATATGAAATTTGTGGAAGTTTCGGCATTTTGAAAAGAATTCAGAGAACGTCAGGTAGTCTATTTGAACAAATATTCATGTTTTTAGATAGGGGGTTTATTTCTACAAAAATATTGCTGAACAAATTTGGCCGTTCTCGGCAAAATTGATGAACCGTGTTCAGGAAATGGAAGATGTCAATTCAATTTTCTATTAGATCACACAAATTTCAAAAAAACTTAATATTTTTACATAACTATTACGATTTCGGTTGGAGCTATCTTAGGTTATTGCAACACGCGGACAAATTCTATTCAAACTCTAGAGCAGTAATTTAATTTACTGGCTAGATTTCTGTTAAAAATACGCTTTCTCTTTTTCGGGTTAAATTCAAGTAAAAAGAGGTCTGTTTTTGTTCGAACTGGCAGCCTCATATTTACTCGAGTGACCAATCAGATGGACGAGGGAAAAATTGAGCTTGAACGCTTGGTTAATCAGACTAAGTGCTGCATTTTGGATACACTTAGACATTTTGCCCTAGTTCATTATCTATCAGATGATTGGTTAATTTGTTTCCAATGCGTACGTGCGTAGTTGTCCGTTTACCCTAGAGGAAGATTAATTACCTAATTGTTTTACTTGAAGTAAAATTTTTTCTTTCGGTTGTAATATAATGCCGTTTCTCTTAGCTATTTAGGACATTTTTTCCATTTTTATTAAAAAATCATCAATTGGTGTTTGCAGAAAGGCTTGTTAGAAAAACATCCTTAGTACAAATGACTACAATAATTACGGCTTTTAACAATAATTTATTTAATTGAATTGCAGATTCATTAAAGCGTTATCAATTACTTAGGAATTAAATTAATTTGATGCAATGTAAAGTGATCAGAGTTCGTCGTCAATGATTCGAATAGAAAGTAAAAATTAAAAATAATCAATAATGGAAAGAACCAAAGTATAATGAAGGCTTCCATATAGGGAGTGAAGGATTCGAGAATGAAAGATGAGTCAAAATGTCAATTTGGAGGTGGTATGATCTACTTAATTAATCAATATCTTATTTTCAAATGGCTATGGCTAGGACAAATGAGAAAGCACATTGATTAACAGCGGGTCTGTTCGTCAATCTTTTCGAAATTTCTAAAGTTCACATTGACATCTATCCCTTTAATCACTTCTAGATAGTAATGAAAGGAGGAAACTATACATCTCTTTATTGGGATTTCACCCCATCCCCTCACTTTGGGCCATCATATTTCTCTGGTTTTATGCAATTTCATTATTGTTGGCTTAATTGCAGGAGGCCGAACTGACTTTTTTCTCAGACTTCAACTCGAATGCGCGGAACGATCGATTTTTGTTCTAAGTTCGTGCCTTGATGTGCAATCTCCCAGTTAATGCTCGATTATAAGTCAACCAGGTAGCCAATTATCCCCCTTCCAACACATATATTTGAGCTTATTTATTATTCCTATAAGCGCACCGACGCTCTCCCTGCAGACCCTTTCTCTTCATCGGGATCTCTGCACTTTTGTCCCTTGAAAGTTAATTAAGATAAAGGTAACTTCAGGCCCCTTTCTATTGATTCTATTGTACCTGAGTGGTAGTAAAAACGACGTTATCTCGATGGACAATTAAGGATATCACAACCATAACCGTGCCACTAGAATAGTAACATTTATTCCCCATTTTCAACCACCCAAGGCAAAACTTATATGGATAAAGTAGGTCCTTTATACAAATGGGCTTTCCCAACCTTTGGAAGAAAGAAATGAATTGAAGTGTGACAGGACTGATAATCAAGATTAAAGAACCAGTCAATAGACACAAAAAACTTGCCCAGTAAGCCAAGGGATGAAACACAGAAATTGTAGCGGAATTGCACATTAAGTAAATAATGGACAATCTGGATTCAAGAAATAAAACTTGGAGATTTGTTGATTGAACTTCCAATATTTACCGCAATTTCATGATCGGAGATAGTGTCAAAAATGCCAAACTTTAAGAAATAAATGTATATATACACACACAAGAGCAGGAAAGTTATTCCACAAATTGATCCTCCCCATCTATCTCCATATGATTGATTTCTTTGCTCCCTTTCACCATCGGCGAGATCAGCTCATTCTTAGGAGCTGTAGTGGTAACGTTAGTTCCAGAAAGCATATCCAATTGGGCATGTTCTACATCGAATCGAAAGTAGAGATGAGATATGAAGATATTCGACTTGTCAGCCAATTCGCATTGTTGATCTGAAATTATAAATAAAATATGGAAGGAAAATTCATTTGAATATTCTTCGTAAATCCCAATAGAAGACTTAGTCTTTATTCATTGAGCGTTGGATTATCGATTATCAAATTTCTATGCTTGAAGCTGAATGCATAAGCCTATTACTGAAACAAACACGGCAGTAGTTATTGGTCAACCAGGCAGCAAGTCATGTATTACCTATCTGATTCTAATTAAGTACGCTTATTTGCCATTTGAAAGATAGATCTCCTTCCTCCCCTCTTCTTGAGTCGGAGTAATTTAGTCGTATAGAGAAGCAATTGAACATTATAAAATAGTAGTAAATCAGGTGGGGGGGGGGGGGAATAGTATAAGAAAAAGGATAGATTAATGACTACCTTTCAGGACAATCTTATTGTCCACTTGAATGGGATGCTTGGAGAGATTCTTTATAAAGAAGACCCCGTTATCGCCAAGAATGATTCTGCCATGACATCGCGAAATCCGAGAGGCCTCATCTTCGCAGGAGAGATCGATATCGGGGGTAAAATTTGAGGCCCCACGACCGAAAGTGACCTGGAATAAAATGAGGAATAAACGAAGAAGTGTACCGACTTAACCATTCACATATTCATTTCAATCGTCGAACAATGTAATTTAATAAATTGCTACTGTTGAATTAGATGTAAGCTAAATGAGGACAACCTTACTAGAAGGCAGACCAGGATGGTAGAAGATTGAGCTTTACATACACTTAACCAAAACTCAAAACGGTTTTAGACGGGAGTAGTCACTGTGGCAAGATGGGCTCTTTCTACTACCCCTGTACCATTTAATACTTAGTCGGCTTTTTTTTATACTACAAATTCTTATTGACCCTCGCGTCCTTCAAATATACATCCCCTTATGCATAAGAGGTTCCCGAGTTAACTCCAAATTAGATTACGATTTCCGAGCACTATAACTCCAGAATTTAATTCTAAATTATCTCCAATAGATTGCAAAAGAGCAAAAATAATATTTTCAAAAAAGAAGGAGTAGCTAGACCGCTTTGCACTCATTTCAATAAAACCTATCTTACTACTTTATTTCCGAATCTGGTGTCACCCCATTAAATCTATAGACGGTCGCGAAGCAGGCGCGATTTCAGTTTGTGGGTCAACCTTCTTTTCTCTAATGCCTCACGAGTAGACCAGAGTAAGTTTTGTAGGCCTCAGAGGAGACAAATCGAAAATATGCAAAAAAACTGGAGGCGTGCTTTTACGAAAGGGAATTACTTGTGGAGACACTTACAGACTTGTGTTTAATGAGGAAGCGTGAGCGATTGCCCGTGAGGGTTGCAAGGGTTGGATAGATGGGTTGGTGGTCGGCAACTTCCCGACCATCGGCCACTTGAGATTCGACCAAAGCTACCCAACGACGTGCCTCTTCCTTCACGCGTACCATTTTGGCCTCTAGACGTCGTCGTCTTCGATAACGTTCTCGCTGAGACTAAGAGGAAAAAGCAGCATGAAAATATAAAATAATTTAAGAAATAACAGTTCTCTATTAGAGACCACTAGTATGCATTAAAAAAGCGTTTTCTAACCCCCATCTTGCATATAGGGTGTAGCATATGGTGTTTCAGGTGAAAATGTCGAACTTTACAACAGCCGCCCCATTTTATTGGCTGGTTATTTCACTCATCGAGGGAACAACTCTGATTTCGATGAGAAGCATGTTAACAACCACAAACTTGCAATGATAGAATTTACTTCCTTCCTAACGCAAAGGATATGAAAGCCAAACCTTTACAACTGAACTAAAGCAAATCTTTCCAACCAAAGTCGTAAAGAGAAGGAAACGCAAAATTTCCAAAGTCTACCTCCATTTCTGCAAATGTATGCAGCTTTTAATGACACCAAAAAGAGATCTTGGCAAGAATTCCAACACAGCTACACAGACGGGATTTGCTGCTTCTTCAATCAACCATCAAACTATCCCGTACCCAAGCATACTTTTTTGAAATACATGCATAAGTTGGGGGCAAAATAAAAACAACGATTAGAACAACAATGGAACTAAACTAACCTCGGTAATGACTTCATCTTGAGTAGCTGTATATGAGTCTGCGCAATCGCCAGTGTCACCACCTCCACCTCCACTAAACCCCGACCACGTCGGGCTTCGTGATATAGTCTTATTAGCTCCTCCCACGCTCCCAACTCCAGCACCAGCAATAGTCGAGAGGGAGTTAGATCGCTGTCGCTTCCCCAAGTGATCAGCGACGGCCTGAGCTACACAAGCTTGAAAACCCTGATAATCCTCTCTAGTAGTTAAAAGCCGTTTGCGTCGGGAGATACTGGGAGCATCAGTGAGATGAGGTATTCCAGTTTGTATACTACGAGCAGCTGTTTCCCGAATAAGAAATTCAGTATCAGAAAAACTATCAGGGTCACCACCTCCAGGGTTGTTATCTCTGCTGTGGCTATCGTCGAGGATTAGATGAGCACCACGGAGTCGATTCCATTGGGCGTAAAGATGGAATGGAGTACGTGTGGAATAGAATACATCCGCAAAGTCCATTAAAAGGCGTTCAAATGGAGCATACTTGTTGTTTGTGCCATCAGAAAAGACGTCGTTGTACGAGATTGTCATGAGCTGGGCATCTTCTTTGTTGGAAAAGGGTATTTTTGTATCGAGACGGATTTTAACGTGCTCTGGTAGATGAAGAATGGCCTCGAGGGAGACTTTTGAAACAACAGGGTTAAAAAGAAGGAGACGCCATCGATTTTCAACCTCCGTTAGTGAATATGGTCGAGTGAATTTAACACAAGCATGAGTTTCAGCTAAATTACAGGTCTATAAGTTAAGAAATACAAATAAGGCACATGAAAAAAAATGAATAACACCCAGGATTAGTAAAATAATATACCACCAGAGTGGAGTTGATAAGTAAATAATCATCTTCGGGTCTCCATGGCGGGTCAATTTGACGATCCAATCTATCTCTTCCCCGTTGTTTATTCCGAAATTGGGACTAAACATTAAAAAATTTTAGAAAATAATACATTCCAATGAAATAACGCAGTTCTTGTATAGTATAAAACATTATTAAATTTACTGAATTAAAAATTAACTTAATACACTAGTGACCTTACGAACTGCAGAACCACCACCAGCCATCCAATATATTTTTGAGCAAAGTTAAGTCTTGCGGGATGATATCGGCGTAATAAAATATTGCGCTATACAGCACTTATGGCAAAAAATCAAATATTGTTTTGTCGTTTGACTCCAGTTGTGGTTCTAAATCATCTTATAGATAATTATAAAGTGATTTTGGCAAAATAAACAAATATCAATTCAATAAAGTCCCAGCGATTTAGAAGATTATCAGTGTGCTTACGAAATAGAATTAACAAGCTTAACTACAAAGAAATTGAAATAATATCACCACTAGGGAGAGATATATTTAAATTATTCATTTTCCTGATTTTTCTAAGCCAAAGCACAGACACATAATAAATTTTTAGTTATTTTCATTGTCAGAGCAGTATTTGGAATAGTTGTATAATTTTGGCTAAAGATATATTAATATGCACACTCATCTGACGCTTTCTCAATATGTTTCCTGCCATTGGAGATTAGATTAAATAATAAAAATAATATTAGGGGATCAAGTTTCCTACTTGGATATTTTCTGCTCTGAAATAAAGGACTCCCTATGCAGTTTCGAGAGTTTGAAAGCACAGTTTTTTTAGGCAACAAGAGAATTATTGCAGTGTTTCAAAAAGTGATAAAGCTTGCGATATTTCAATACTTTCGAGGAGAGAAAAGATAGTAAAATAAAATTTCCATATACCAATTTCTGTGTTAACTTTGGTATCCTGTTTTATGTATATCACAAAGAGCTATTGACTTGAAAATCTACAATAATTTCCATTCATTTGCTCTAATGAAATAATGCGCTAATTTTGTATTGTCCTTTATCGAAATGTAAGAAAATACATACGAGATTTTGAAGCAGTAAATTCTAAATTTTGACGCATTTCCAATGAGTCAAACGAACACCCCGGAGAGTCCAACTTAGGTTTGTATTGATTGTGGTTCAAATACTAACCTTTAAAACACATCGAGGTATTTGCTAATAGTCGCAATTCACTTCTTGTTTCTTGCTTTTTATTGATATTGCGATATTGAGCTAATTGAAGGACCAATTTTATGACAGCGAATTTTGTCGGAGAGGTTTAGTTGAGGCGTGTTGTGTAGAATCCGCAGCAACACTCAGCGCTCAAAAAATAAATGCCTCCCTGCCTTTGCCCGTTTGCCACTTGTTGACATTATAATTCACGAAGCAATGATTTAATTAGCTTTCATTTTCTATATCGTTTAGCTATAGCTAATCAAATGGTGCAACCTATTACATATGTTTTAAAATTTTGCCTTCGATTATTACTAATATATATGAATTTTTTCCGGATCCAAGGTATGAAGAAATGAACACGCTTTAGTCGGATTATCTGATTGACAATTTTCAATTTCTTTCCACATATTCACGTTTACATTTATTAATTGATGGATATTTGCGATTAAGATCCACCTTAAAACCCATATACGATAACTGGACATGACCATTCATGGCGCTGAGAATTTTTTTATAATTACTTGAGAAAATCTATCTGAATGAAGGGACCAGATCATGAGATAGAACAAAAGAGCATATATTCAAATCACCAAGAAAGATACTTCATCGTTCCTGGAATGGAACAGGAATTACTCGTATTCCACACTCGTTCCAAGAAACCATAGTTCCATAATTTACAAGCCAAACACCCTATCAGTTCAAGCATACATATGCAAGCTCCCATTGAAATGACAACCTTTTTTTAGACACAGAACGCTCTCCTCGATCTACTGCCTGGGAAAACGTTGCCAAAGTACTGGATGGTCATAATAAGAGGTTCTATGCGAATACAGACGGGTAAACTACTATTCTATTCTTAGTCAAAAGCAATAAAACGCAATACTACGAGTAATAACATTAACTAGTTTGCAATAAGTGTCAGACGTGTTCACCATGAACTTCGATACACACCTCGGGACGTTTCAACACGTCTCTTCATCTTGGACACGTTATATAGCCTCCGTGGGATATCTTGACATATTATAATTGAAGTCTAGGCTATATCAGTACAAAGTTAAATAAGCAAAATTTAAATAATTTCTAAAATTGTATTGTTGATTTACATACATAACAATTCATCTCATAAGAAGTTATATATACTATTCATACTAAAATGTGAATCTCTCTCCGATTTTCAAGTAGATTTGGCCAAAGAAGTTCAGCTTGATTGCAGGAAGGACATTTACCACTTAAAGGAATTAATTCACCATCACCTTCCGTAAGATGCCGGGCCAGGCAAAGTGTATGCCAAAAGCCACCTTCACAATTCTCTGGACAGGACAAAACTGTCACTATACCACCGGAGTCAGCCTAAAGGTAAAATGAAAATAGCTGGTAAGCAATACCGTACTTAAAATAAAATATTTTACGTGCTACAATACAAGTTAAGGCAATAATAAAGATGGCCAATAAACAAGATCTGAAACTTTGCTTATAATTTGAAAAAAAATCAACTTTTTCGCTGAAAATATTCCTAGAATAGGAAGAGATTTGAAACTGTACTCCATTTGCCCTTATACTACCTAGCTACTATAGAAAGGTAGTGTTCAAAAGAATGTTTTTCTATCGCCTACAGTCTTATGCGAAATTACGAAGCTATTTAATTTGATGGAGCCACTATAATAATAGAAAGCTAGCGAATAGAAGAATGCCTGAATGCAATGTTCAATGCCATTTCAGTCAAGTCCACATCCGCTGCTTTCAATTTATTTTTACCATGAAAAAGTCAAGAAGGATTAAACTATGGTGACTTCTCATAAGCCCCCCCCCCCGCCACACACACACTGCACCACTATCTCTCGATAGATTTTCACTCAACACCAAATCAGCCAGAGATTAAGTATTGTGTATTCCTCCAGAAAAGAAATTCGCCGTTTCACCTGCATTAAAATCAATGAACGGATTCATCAGCCACCCCGCTTAATGCATACACAATGATGAATAATCACACCATGACTCTAGAATCTATAATCTATTAAGTCATTAGCGCATAAAAGTACTGCAAAATTGGATTTTTATTGAATTTCTATAATAATTCCCCTACACCAAGATCAGACCCTACTTATATCGCAAAATCATACAGGATTAATGGAACACAAACACAAAAGGAGATAAGTGAAGGAGCACAGAACTGGGAGTGAGTAAGAAGTGCGGAAATAAAAATACTTAATAAGACAAAGTAATCAAAACATTAAACATCTCAAGAAGAACATCCATTCAATAACGGGGGATTGGAGGGTAAAGTTAACTATCGGGAGTGAAATTTAACAACTATTTAATTTAACGATTTAATTTCGCTCAATATCTGTTGTAACAGTAATGAACTACACACATAAAAATTCAATTATTCTTGTAAACACAACGGAACACAAAGTGATTAAATAAAAATATAAATGCTAAGAAAGACTAACCGAAAAAGAAGCTTTACAAAGTTGGCAGAACTGGCCAACATTGATAATTTTTTCACCACTAATTTCGGTAGATTCTATTGGACCGTACGCGAAAGGCATATGTAAGGGAGGAGATAAACCAGGAGGAAATTCTTGATAATACTCTTGATTAATCCAACGTAGAGTTAGACCAAGCCTACTCCAGGGTCGAACACGCAACATCTGACACAAAATTCGAAATCGAAATTGGAAGGGAGTCTCACGTTTAGTTTTTGGGGGCACATAAGGAACACGTCGGGATTGGTAAGGATTTTGCCAAGCCCATTCAAACTAGAGATTGATATATTTAAAATGAACACTCTTACTCTGAGGGCAGAAATATCATTAGGAAATCCATGGACAACCAAAACCATAACCCTAGAAATTGTACAAAATATGACTTTTTACCAGGGACCTTTACCACAGGTTGACTTGGCACCACCACTCTTAATTCCAGAATTATGCTGTTGAATTCTTCGTTTTGGATTTACTGTATACCCTATGTATGTTCGACCATTACATTTTGGATTTAGGGAAACAAGCAAATAGCACCCATGAAATCCATTTAACGCACAAGCACACTCTCCATCTGGAGTCATCCTTGAAAACTCAAAATTCATGTATGTTTAAATTATTATGTAAATAATCCAGGAAAACACATTAATTACCATTTTAAGGCTGTACAATCAGCTAAATCAGGCAAAGTAAAATTAATTTTTTTTAATTAGAAGCAAAAGAATGATCTGCCTATTTTCGCCGGAGTTTTGTAAAATTTTATTATCATGTTCAAATTATTTTAATTAAATAAAATAAATAGAATAAATCATAATTAAGCTGACTATTTTGAAGCTTTTAGTGAAGTACCAGTTACCGTCTAAAAGCATTAAACGGTCTGTTATATTATGCGGCTCATTTAACTCCTTTTCTTTTACTATGAATCAGGATAACTTGAATTCCCAAGCTTTATACTATTTCGATCCAGATGAAGCCATTTTTGGCGCAAATACACAAGATTCTGACTTTGGTGGTGGTGATTTTTCACTTCCTCCACATTCTCAAGTCGAAGTTTCATTCAATGAGGACCACGACTCAATTGAGGTAATGTCTCTCCTTCAAATAAATGTTGTTAGAATTCTTCGGAATTAAATAATAGTGCTCGATTTAGTAAGAAAAAGAAAAGGGTAGTAGGTACTTCAGCTTATTCGCAAAATGGAGGCGATGGTGGTGAATTCAATGAAAGCATGGAAATCAGTGGGATAAATGATTCTGAAGAGCTGCCTGAACACGCGTGTGCCTATTGTGGAATAAGTGACCCCGCTTGTGTGGTCCGTTGTAATAAGACGAAAAAGTGGTTTTGCAATGGGCGCGGTAACACTTCTGGAAGGTGAGTCATATGCTAACGGGTTTAATCTTTTTTCTCTATTTAGTCATATTATTCATCATCTCGTGCGATCAAAATATAATGATGTCTCATTGCACAGACAAAGTCCAATTAGTGACGTTGTTCTTGAATGCTATATGTGTGGTGTACGAAATGTCTTTCATCTTGGCTTCGTACCAGCAAAAAAGGAATCAGTTGTTATACTCTTATGTCGCCAACCATGTTCCTATAGTAATACTCATTTAAATTGGGATCCCACACATTGGCAGCCTCTTATTAACGATAAGGCCTTTGTGTCATGGCTTGTCAAAGTCCCTAGTGAACAGGAACAGGCAAGGGCTCGACAAATATCTGCAGAGCAAATTAATCGGTTGGAAGAAATGTGGCGAGATAATCCTGAAGCTGATGTAGCAGATATCGAGAAGCCGGGAGTTGAAAAAGAGGCTGATCCTGTTCTTCTACGTTACAACAACGCACAGCATTACATAAACACATTCATCCCCCTTATTCAACTAGAAGAACAATACGATCGCCGAATGAAAGAGTCCATTAGAATGGAGAAAGTTGCCGTAAGATGGGAAGTTGCTCTAAACCGAAAGAAAGTTGCTCGTTTCAAAATTCATGGCTCTAAGGATGGTCCTGAAATGAAAATTATTTATGGTGATCAGTTGAAGCTCGTTAAAACATACAAGGGTGAATTCGAAGCTGAGGGACAAGTTATAAAAGTTCCAGATAGTAAGTATGATGCATTATTTCTTCAACCTGTTTTAGCTTATAATACATCATGTTTTTGTTTGCATTCTCCCCAGATATATCTGAAGATGTACTTTTGGAAATGCACGCGTTCCCCGAAGATTTCGACGACGCTCCTTACTACTCAGTTTACTTTACTTGGAAGGGTACTACATTTGATAGGATGAAATCTGCTGTTAATAGACTTTCTGGAAATGAGCTTCATGATTATCTCAAAAGGCGTATTCTTGGGCATCCAGTGGAACCGTTAGTATGGAAGTGCGATATGCCCAAACACTTTTCAGTTCACGGTTTACCAGAGTTGAATCATAGTCAAGTCAATGCGGTAAAGACTGTACTTGAACAGCCACTCAGTTTAATTCAAGGTCCACCAGGAACTGGAAAGACTGTCACTACAGCAACCCTTGTCTACCATCTCAAACAAGTTCGTATCGGTCGAGTGCTGGTTTGTGCTCCCAGCAACACAGCTGTAGATCAATTGTGCGAAAAGATTGAACAGACTGGTCTAAATGTTGTCAGAGTCTGCGCCAGGTCGAGAGAGGCTATCTCCACTCCAGTATCCCGACTGTCTCTCCACGTTCAAGCTAAGAATATCCCCGGAAATACCGAGTTGAGAAAACTCCAAGCCTTAAAGGATGAGGCGGGTGAGTTGAGTCGGGAAGATGAAATGCGTTATCGTCAACTTCAGAGTGAGGCGGAGGGTAAAATTTTAGCAGCAGCTGATGTGGTCTGTTGTACATGTATAACAGCTGGTTCCAGACGCCTTGAATCTCACTTCTTTAGCTCTGTTCTCATCGATGAGTCAACTCAGTCAACTGAACCGGAATGCCTGATTCCCATAATCAAGAGTGGATGTCGTCAAGTGATCCTTGTAGGTGATCATTGTCAATTGGGTCCGGTGATCACTTGCAAAAAAGCAGCAAATGCAGGTCTTACGAAGAGTCTCTTTGAACGGCTTGTGGGCTTGGGTATTCGTCCTATTCGTTTACAAGTCCAATATCGTATGCACCCTTCTCTGTCGTCATTCTCAAGTAACGTATTCTATGACGGAAGCTTGCAGAATGGTGTAACTAAGGAGGATCGTGTTGCTGACCCCAAGTTCCCTTGGCCCAATCCTGAAAGTCCCATGTTCTTCTACTGGATTAAAGGCTATGAGGAAATATCTGGGAATGGTATCTCCTATCTCAATCGAACTGAAGCGGCAGCTGTTGAAAAGATTGTTACACAGTGGGTTCATATTGGTTTTTTATTTTGTGCAAGTTTTTTCCATAAGTATTATAATTTTGCATTGATAACGTATATTCTCATGTTTCCGCATGACATACTGTCTAAATTATTTTTGTGCTGTAATGGAAATGTAGTTTAGTTTTTGTTGATCTGTAAGTGACTGATTGTTATAAGTCTAAAAAGTTTATAGACTAATATGAAAGAATGCCAATTTTCGACTTGATGTTATTCAGCAATCAATGGAAATTCTTTGACTGTTTATGTTGGGTGGGCTTTGCTAGCTTCATTAAATGAAGTCGAGCTTGCTTATTTGGGGCTTTTTTAATATTATGCAATAACTAGTACTTTCCAAATTACAGTTTCCATTCATGCGAAAATGTCTAACACGCGGGAACATTAAGGAGCGAAAGAAATGGGTCAAGTAAAAGTGGAGACAAAATTCAAGGCATTAACTTTTGATTTTTATTTACTTCTAGATTTATCATGTCTTTGATTTTTTTAATGCGCTTTTCATTGTGGCATATTTTTTGTTCCAAAGGTCAAATGTCAAGAGTTAACCTTAAAGTTCCTGTGCATTCATGACCATCATACCCCTATCCTTATCGGTCAGTTAATTAAATAAACTGTTTTTTTTGCCTTATATTCTTTCTTCCGGTCGTGATTATCAATGAAACCATCACCGGAGTTCACTAAGTCTCAGTTTAGAAATTATTTTTAAATAAAAGCCTTTATTTATGTTTAAGTGGTGAATATGATTATTACTTTGCTCTTAATAATAATAATAATCTTGGGATCCAATTCTTTTCACAACAATTTAAGTCAGGAAATCTCTCGGACAAACTAATATCTCAGATTGAACATATGCTTATTCATTTTACAACTGAAGTTGCTAAACCAAAATAACCATTCTATGATTGTTAAATCGGAATAAATTCCGTTGAATGATCTTATGTCTTCTCACATCTAGTTGTATGTTTTTACTACCATTTTGTTAATTAAACAATGTGAAATGTATGCGAGTGTTAACCTTCATCCCTTTTCAACCGACAGCCTTCGAAATTATGCTAAAATAGAGCGCTCACAAATGCCTTGATTCAAATTAAAATTAAGAGACAACTTAGGTTTACTTTTCTGAGTCTAGATGTATCCTTCGTTCTCTTTTTCTTTTCGTAAACAATATTAAGTGTTTATTTATTTATATCAGATGGCAGGCGTTTTCATGGCAGGCGTTTCAAGAAGCTGACTTCTTGCTTCACGGAGAGTAAGAGGAACATCAAAGTGGCAAAATGTCGAGGGGGGGGGGACAGAATAATGATTCATAGATGTAAGAGAGACAGACTGACACAATGGCAGAGAAAAGGTAAGATGAGTACTGTAGAAGGGGTCGAATATGGCATATAGTGGGGGTGATGGTGGTTTGAAATGAGGAGTCAACTGCTGGTTAATACATTTTTTCCGTATGACTATACGTTGCCCAGGGTGCACCACGTGGAGGTAAGTCTATCGCACACCCCACAGTATTGATTGTTGTATATCCTTACTTCCACCTAGCATCATTGGAACGAGTTTATACTGGAAGTTTGTATGGCTTGAACTTGTTAATGTTCTTTCCATTTCATTAAAAACTATATTTGATAAAAGAAAAGCAGAGCTGCAAATAGAAAATTTACCGAAGGAAGTGCAAGCGAGAGTTGGAGATATTATAATTGAAGATTTTTTATAGCTTCGGTTATAGCTGTCTTAAAAATATGTATGACTTGAAGTATTTGTGAGCGTTATTCTTTATTAGGACTTTGTTGTTAAGGTTGGGTGATAATTGTGTCCGGTGCTGGTTTTCTAAACTAAAAAATATGCTTCATTTTCATTTTTGGAATTCGGCATTTGACAACTCAATTCGAATCCACCTGATTGCCCGAGAATACATACATACGCAATTGAAAGTTTACAATATCTCGGTTTTCAGTGCTGTGAAATTATGATTAGTGAAACTTTGCTTGAAGACGAAAATCAAATCCTGTGTTTCAATTGTGATTAACAAATTATCGTTTATAATTAGATTTTAACCCTCAAACGGAGTTGTACCAGTTATGGAATACTATAACTAATATATTTTTCTCTGCGCCCTTTTCAGCATGCTCAAATCCGGTATCGATGCGCGCAACATTGGTGTTGTTACACCATACGAGGGTCAACGCGCTTACATTGTACACTACTTCCAACTCGTCGGTGTTATGAATCACAAACTCTATCAAGCAATCGAGGTGGCCAGTGTGGATGCTTTTCAGGGACGTGAAAAGGATTATATCATCCTCTCCTGTGTTAGAGCGAATGAGAATCAGGGAATTGGTTTCTTGAATGACCCCCGGCGACTAAATGTGGCTCTCACTCGTGCCAGATATGGCCTCATTATTGTCGGAAATCCAAAGGCTCTCTGCAAGGTGGGCTACTTTATTATCGCTTTGTTAATTTTATTTTTTACCACCCTTCTTACTTAACATTGGCCAACGAGACATAGGCGCACAATCAGACTGCTTTCTTCAAGTTTTAAAGTTGTGCTTCCTAATTCTTTTGTTAAAATAGCATATTAATCGTTTTCTATATCTTTATTTTAAGAATCATGCTAATGTGCTACTCGTTTTAACCCCTTTCCTACAAACGACTTACTGCAATTTCTTTTAGAACTATTCTCAAATTACACTCAATTATTCTGTGCATTAATTTTTAAAGTACTATGTCTCTTCATATTGTAGAAACCTCTGTGGAATTACTTGCTTCATTACTACAAGGAACATGATCTCCTTGTAGAAGGTCCATTAACTAGCCTAACCCAATCCATTTTAAACGTGCCCAAGCCGAACTCAGCCTACATCTACAAACCAGGCGCTCACGGTTTCAATCAACTGGCAAACGCTGTGCCCCAACCTGACACCCGAATGAACCACCAAGAACAGCTAATGATGGCTGCAGCGGCAGCAGCTCGTGCAGGTCGTGTTGGTGGTGGACCCAACATGACCAATCAGAATCCTATGGAAACATCGAGGAACAGCTTCGTAGAAGCCATGACACGAGCAGCGTCCGATTACTTTAGTCGAAACCCACAGCAGCATATTATGGCTACGAGGGGTGGTGATGATGGAACGCCCAATGCTTACGCAATCGCAGCCGCTGTGGCAGCTACTCAAGGCCTCACCTTTAATCAACCGGGACAAGGTCCAACACCTTTTGGTGCTAATGGTACCTTCAGACATGTCAATGTCTACGATGACTTTATTGCTCAAACTACCAACTCATTACTACTGGAAAGGGAAGAAGAGATCCATTGTAAGTTTATTCTTACGACTTCTCTGCGTGCTAGATTGATTTGTTTCGTTATTGTCGTTGCTCATTTTAGCGAAGGCCAATCGCTCTCAAAAGAAAACGAATTCGAGTCGAGATCCGTATATTCGTTCTGATGTTAGTAACGGCCAAGGACTATCACAAGTAAGTTTTTTTACCTTAACTGTTTATTTGATACGAATAGCTTTCAATAAGATAGTCACAAACGCAGGGGAGTGGGGCGGGGGTGTTATGAAGTCATTCCGGAGGATCTCGGTCTTGATATGAAGTTTTCTGCAATTTTGTCCTTAGATAATTCTGTCTTTGAGATCATTTCTTTTGGATTTTGGCTTCAAGGCAAATTGTTTTTTAAGAATGGAGGTTGTATTCAGCTGCTTTTTTCCGTCGCTTATATTTTACTCAAGTCTAGTGGGATGTTCTCTAATTTTGTTCTCGGCTAATTTTTTTAATTCTGAAATCGCATAGTAGTAAATTATTCAGCAAGTAACAATGTGCAAAAGCGGTAAGCGAAGTCAGTTTATTGAAGAGGCCTTCATTTGATTTTTGGTATTGAATTGCATACCATTTACTACTTACTTAGTAAATCACAGCTAAACTCCATTATCTGTTCCCTGAACTGCTGAGCAGCGACTCTTTTTGATTGGTTGATCGATTGGCATAACTGATTTTGCTTTTTTGACGGATTGTTTTTTCTCCAAAAGCCGTAAAAAGCAGAATGATATAAACTCCTGAGCTTAATATCATTCATTTTACGAAATGCTAAATATCGAATTAACCAATTTTTTGACTTATAGGCATCTGAGATGGGTGGTGGAATGCTTAGTCAGGATAATGTGATGCTCTCACAGGATATGTTTTCTGGAAGTGGGATGGGCGGTTATGGTGGTGTTTCACAGGCAGACGTTGACAATGAACTGGTGCTCTCAATGGAAGGTCTCACATTCAAAGACCCAGAGGCTGCACGAAGAAAAGGTCCCAAAAAGTCCACTTTAAGTGGACAAGCTAAAATGTCCTTCTCGTAAATCATCTTTCCCTAACGGGATCTTTGAACGGCAGTTAACAGGAGTGGTGGCTTCTCTCACAAATTTATTAGCTTTCTTTCATATTCATTCTTATGTATCTCTGTTTCAATACGAGACGAGAGTTTTACATACGAACACAATTATCATCGTCTCTCTTCCTCTCCTGCCAATTCATCTTTTTATTACTCTCAGAGGCTCTGTCCCTACTCATGTTGTGAGGCCAACGATAAAGCCTTTCGTTCTGTGTAAATAGAGCATTATGCATGCATGCACAGAATATAAGCTTTATTTTATACAATAAAAGATTATGGTATGGTGAAGCTTCTTTGTTTTACTGGGTGGGGCATATTTCAAGGATTTATTGAGAATTTTGCTAGATTGCGTGTTGGCGGCAGGGTGGTTAACGTGATCGTCAGTTATACTGTGTTTGGCTTTGGTTAATAAAATGGGTGGCTGAATTCGAATTTTTTGCTAAAGACGATTTATGTCGGCATAACTTAGCTTATGATTGGTGTTGGAAAATACATTCTTAAATGGGATTGGAAATTTTTTCATACAGAAAGTGCGAATGGTCAGTTGGGTCTAGGTTTATAGGCTAGAACTTGTTTTAAAAGCCAACGTTTATCACTGTACAATTGTACTAATTCTATTTTCGTGATAAATTTGTGCGTTTTGTGGCGGTAAATTTCCATTGCATGTCTCGATAGTACCTGATTTGAACATGCACTGTAGATATTATATAGTTGACACAAGCATAAGGTCATGTTAACAGTAACTTAGATTACAATGAGGATGCAATACATAGTATAAGGTTGCAACTTTTCTTTGTAATATTGAGAATATGACAGTATTACGGCAAAGGGTACTTGTGCTTGATGCACCAAAGTATGATGACATACATCCCACCAGAAAACATATTACAGAAAACAGAAAGATATAATAGGAGTCAGTGTTATAAAGAGTTATAGATACCAAAACTAGGGGTGAATTAATAAATTTAACTTCGTCGCTGTTTTGTCAAAATTTTCTCATTAAACATAGCAATCAATCAAAAAGGCATAACGATTGTAAAATACCCAGAGTGTAGACAATCATATAAAGTAAAGAGCATTCGAATTTCACTTTACATTGGAAATTTGAACAAAGTAAGCCCATGTAAAGTATAAAAACTGAGAAAACAAACAGAAAATTGTGTTGAAAAAGCAAAGTTACATGAAAGAACAAATGAGAAAGTTTTTTCGTCGAAGATTTTAAATAGACATCCTGGTGGGATTTTCAACGAGAGGATTTGCTGAAGAACTTAATCAGGGGAGAATTCATGACCTCAAGATGCAACGAAATTGAAGCTCGAACAAAGGAAAAACAGAGGACAGTGGCACTCTCCGAAATAGCCTACTGACCCTGAATCGAAGCCGTTGCTGAGTTTAGACTACGTAACGGACAGAATCGAAGCCGTTGCTGAGTTTAGACTACGTAACGGACACTATTGCCTGGCAAAACACCTTCATGGATTGGGAGTATGCACTCAACCAACATGCCCGTATTTGACCTTCAGGAGGAAATGGAGAAGAACCACTTGATTCGGTGTCCAGCCCTAAAGACAACGATGGTAACCCAGAGATACTGGGAAGCCAGTAGGCAACTAATGAACTGCTATTAATTAACTGCTATATATGCCCTCCTCCCCCCCCCCCCCCCCCCCCCCCTTGTGAAAGCCGAAGTCAACTATTAGGCTGGTGATAAATATCATGAAGACTACCATTTGAAATAATAATTATTTGCTGAATGATAAAAATAGCTTAGAATGACATATAAGTGAATAAAATTCGCGGAATAATATAAAAGGGAAAAATTTACATTTAAATAAATGAATTAGACTCCACTATTCGAGTATTTCAAAAAATACCTTTTACTTTGAGTTGAAGATAGTGCTTACTGACAACCTAATTATGGATTCTCGTTTACCCCTAGTTTGCTCAGATTTGATGAAAGCAATTTCATACCTTGGCTATCAATATAGTACGGAAATCGATTCACATCATATCCATATGTGGTCACAATTTGGAAATGCCTTTAACTTATAACACAAACCTCTGTGCAAATGTGTGGAGGAATATATTTTATTGATCACAAAGACGATACAGCATTCCTTATATAAATGTCCGAACCTACTTTTGCATGTATGGTAAGAAGCATAATTGCTGTTGTGTGTGTGTGTGTGTGATCCTTGCTTCATGCATCCTTTTGACAATGTTATTGACGCATTTCTTTACAATCAATTAACTTAGAGTTATCCTATTATCACTACATATAGTTCAACACTGAAACCTAACTGCCATGCTTCTATACACAAATTCCACCAATAAAAACTATATGAAATAGCAGAACAATACTCCTATTCATTAGATAATCACAAAATACTTATTTATGTCTTTTTAAATTCCAAATTACATCTCATGTAGTTATTTTAAGTTCATTTGAATTATGAAGTGCATACCCGAAATGGATACTTATGTATTTTTCAACTACGACATCACTAGATTATAACTGTAGGCAAAATTTAAAATGTTATTTCATATTCAAAGGAAATTTAGTACGTAAGACAATGCTCGTTAAATACCTACAAGCAATTTTAAAGTTAAAATAACAACTTAACAGCATTATAATTCTTGGAATACTCACATCTATTGAACCAGAAAGAGCACTAAAAACTCTTTGAAACCGAAGATAACCTCTGAATAACTATTTAATGGGGTTACTAGAATATTTCTAATTGCTCTGCCACTTTTTACACACATCGAGTTATGATGCAATATATACATTGGTAATTACTCAAGAATATAAGTTTATGCAATAAAACAAAATTTTAAATGATACTATTCTAAAAATAATATTGAGAAAGTTTATCCTTATATTAAGATATAAATAAGTGGAATGCTCAGTTTATGTTTTAATTTGCGCCATCAATGCCTAGACAATTTAAGGGGCAGCGCTTGGATCTTGCTTTTATAATTAGGTTGGGGTCCCATTGCTTTGGCAAATTTTACCACCCATTTTTAAAAGTTCCCCTCATGAGATCATATGACAATATGCAAAAAATAAACTTATCCACCCATAGTTGTGATAGATACACAGAACTCGAAAAACCTTTAATGAATATTTTGTTCAAATCTCTCTTTGAGCAGAACAATAGGGTTTGATTTATTAATTCCGTTGAGATTGGTTAGGTTTCGTCATATTTTTATATTAAATATCCGGATAGGGTTCGTCGCAAACTCAGCAAAATGATCCGCCTTGGTCCTGATAATCTGCAGGTTTGTGTACTTTTATGCACTTATTCTCTTTCAGGTTATATCCGATTTTGATTGGACTCTTTCCAGAGCTTTCACAAAGGATGGGCAAGTGAATTCAACATGTCATGGAATTTTTGAAAAGGATCCTGAATTGACTAATGAGGCCAGAACTAAAGTAATTTAGTTAATTATTAAACTATTTTTGCGTCTAGTTGCGAATGCTCAAACAAACATATGGATCAGTGGAGTTCGACAAAAATATTCCGAACTCTGTGAAAATCCCTTACATGTTGGAATGGTGGGATATCTCTCATCGAATTATCGTTTCCTGCAATATTCATAAAGCCGGTCTTCGTTCAACTGTGTTTAACAGTAATCTTCAACTGAGGTCAGTTTCATCTTATTTATATAATGCCTAATTTTCTCTTTAGAGATCGTGTTCCAGAATTCATGGCTGAATTGCATAAGCATAATATTCCAGTTGTGGTATTTTCTGCAGGTCTTGGAAATGTTATCGAATTAGTCCTTGAAAAAGAGGGTCTGCTGTATGACAATGTTAAGGTTGCTTCCAATTTCATGAATTTCAACGATGAGGTATGGTTTTTACATACATGGCTTTACTAATTTTCTTCATTTAATATTCACATATGGCTTGTTTCTTTCTTTCAGGGCCTCTTGGTTAGCTTCCAATCTTCTGTTATTCACACCTTCAACAAGGCATTTGGTAGCCTTGCCTTGAGTGAGGAGGATCGTAAATTGTTTGTCAAAAAACGCTGCATAATGCTTCTGGGAGATTCTCTGTACGATAATCACATGGCTGATGGACTTGTGGAGGATAATAGTCATGAAGATGTTTGTGAGGATGAATCATCTGTGGTCCTAAAAATTGGATTCCTTAATGCCAATGTAAATTTGCTTTTTTTAATGTTTTTTTTACATTTTATGTAGCTCTGATAGCCAATTTATCATCTGGCTATCAACTAATCATGAATTAGGGTGATTTGATTTCCTTCTCTGCAAGCCCTTCTAGTTAGTTCAGTTTTGGACTTTTTTGAGAAATATTTTTATTGTGTTCCAATGGAACCGAGTTAGTATTTCTGATTTTATCCACGACAAAGGTAAACTATATTTCCTTATTCAAGTCTTGTTGGCACTGGTTGGCAATCGTGCATGTAGTCCTCCTCCGACCGAAGTTTACTTGTTACATAATCGTCATTTTTCTCTTTTTATTATTCGAGGATTGAATTGACTAGCGAAAAACTCATCCTTTAGTTTACTTGAGTAAATCTCTATTTTACCCACCATGTTTTTCGGAACCAAAATTTTTAAAGAATGGTTTTATTGCAGATTCGTTTCAGATAATCTGCTGTGATTGTGGTGTTTAGCTCAATGGCAACCAATTTTCACCCTTACTGAATGGGAGAAACTTCAATTATTACTTATGATGACCAAAGTCATCAAACTATTCTAAAACAAAATGATCTGTCTTTTACACTTTTAATTTAATTTTCATACGATCTTGATAACTTCCCATCTATCATACCTAAGAAAATCTTTCTGCCTCTTAATTTGGCATAACATAACTGAGCTCACCGAATTTGGTCACGGTTATGATTTTGGAGTAGAGAACCGTAAATTGTCGATTCTTAGAACTTCCACAAGAATTTTCGTTTCGGTGACTATTTGCTCATTTTATGGCAAGACCTGAATGTTATTTTATCAAGGGAGAATCTTTACTGATATCTTAAAATTGCTTTTAAATTTTTTTTCATCATAGAGGGAATGAAAGGTTGTTATTATATAAAGCAATCTTACTTGAAGATCGGTCAGATTAAAGTGTATCGACAGAAGAGATCCGCTTGTTTAAGGTGATTTATTGAATGACAGTAGTCAATCGGTCAGCTAGTATATGGCTGTCTGAAAGCCTAAACATTTATTTGGGATGGACTGCCCTCTAATAACAATTTTCTGGTCAATCAACGCTAGCCACTATGAATAGTGGAGCTCAAATGAAGATTCAAGCGCTCTCCTTCTTAATTTGACTGATCTTTTTGTCTGTGCTTGATTCATCTAAACAGTTGTTTTTTTTCATTTCAGATTGAAACCCTTCTTGAAGAGTATATGGAACTGTATGATATCGTTCTAACTTCCAATGATGGGTTTGATCTCCCCCTAGAAATCTTCAACTGCATTGTGGAGTCTAGTCAGGGCGAATGAATTTCCCACCTCCAGTATGTATTGGACAATCCACACAATTTCTGGAAGGGTGAAATGAAGCTTCTGCATTTGAAGGAGCGATGCTGCCGAGCCAATGCTTCACACCTTCTAGATTTTAGTTTTGGTTATTACTATTATTTGAAATCTAATATATACACATATCGAGATGAAATGTTGAAGTTTTTTGGACTAGTTTTCTATTAGAAATGTGTGCTTTGGAGGTGTGATCGACTGACTGATAAAAGGGGGTCTGCGTACACGTGCGTGGTCTTCTTTACTTCTCATATGTGACTAAGGTTCAACCTTTTAAGTACATGTAGTAGACTTACGTGAGATTTCGCTCTTAAGAGTTGAGGGTATTGGCTTAGCTTGATTTCTGAAATGGACCATGACGTCGAAGATTGGAGGAGTTATGATTGCTCATACCCAAAACAAAAACTGACCCCCGACTGTCATAAAGGCACATTTTAACCGATAGGGGGTCTTCTAGTCACTAAATATACTTATTTTATATACTGAGTTATATTGTACGGACTATTGACTGAAATTATTATCAAACAATAATCTTCTAAATGCCAGAGGTCTATTGTAGTCGAATTATCATTGTAAAGAGGAATGATCAGGATTGTTATATTATTATATCAAATGACAGGCGTCTTGAGGGTTATCATTAGCCCTTTAGTTGACTTCAGGCTTCACAGAGAGGAAGGTACATCAAATTGAAAAAAAGTCGAGAGGGGGGGTGGAACAGTAGAGTGTTTCAAAGATGTAAAAGAGACAGACGCAAAGGTAGAAAAAAGGTGAGGTGAGTACTATGGAAGTAGTCGAATATGACATATAGTGAGGTGAAGGTAGCTTGAAATGAGAAGTCAACTGCCAGTTAATAGACTTTTTTTACCGTATGAGTATACGTTGCTCAGGGTGCACCACGTGGAGGTAAGTCTATCGCGAACTTCTTATCTGCAATACACGTACTGAATAAACGTGCTCCGTGCTACACGTCTGTTTCCTTTATAGCTGGGCTATAGCTAAGCTGGTTCTGGGAGTCTAGCTAGGTGTAGGAGAATCTGCCATAGAGATTTCTGAGTTCAAATTTTATTGACTCAGTAGTAAGCTGTAAAGATTTAGCCCCCT
>UZAE01012548.1:0-18557 GCA_900617975.1 Rodentolepis nana | reverse complement strand
TTGAAGCTCTAGAACTCTCATGAGTTTCACATTTACTTTTGATGTAAATACACGATGCAAAGGTGTAATGATTAACGTTTCTGTTCGCATCGAATATCAAACTAATAAGTAGAGGTATGGCAAAGTAGTTTTGCCATTATGTGCTCAGTCCTCTGTAAAACTAACAATCGATGGACGAGTTGACAAAGCCTATATGTCGTCATCAGGACCTCAACTCTCATCATCTTTACCAAAATCAGCGGAAAATAAGCACATTTTTCAATAATTAGTCCATATGCATGAAGCATTTATTGCTCCATTTCAAATTTAATGACTTAAAAGTTCACGATTTGTCATTCAGTTTTAAGACTTTTAGTTGTTTCTTATATTCCTTTACACAGCTCAGGTGTGAAATTAAAGAGTTTCCAGATCCGAAAGCATAAAAGACATTTTATAGTATTGAGTGGCGCAGCAATTGTAAAATAATAAACACTTTTAAAGCACATGAAAATATAGAGACGCATGCATCAAGTAAATTAAATTGAATAAAAACAAAGTGCATTAGCTCTATAGTCCTCTTCATCTACAACAACTCATCATTTCAGCAATTCGCAATGAAAAAAATATAATACTTGCTGTTTTCTGCTTTATTTATTGTAGACAGCAATAAATAGTGTTGGTATTATTATAGAAACTATTGAGAAACTATTCAGAACTTATCTAAGAGGAAACAAGTCATTTTAAATACAGCAATCGGTTTATGCCATACAGTTGTTCAATAAATTTTAACTGCATACAAATTTTATTCGCTAAGGTTATTATTATCGTATTTGACTATATGTTTACTATTAATTTTTATTTGTTATATGTAATTGGGCATTCTCAGTTTTATGGTTAAAAGTTTATTTTCTTTGTTCTTACAAAATCCATCGTGAGTGACAAAGAGAGCGGCCACCTAGTCAATTGAAAATCCTGTTTTCAATGCGTTATTAATCAACAATAGAAAAAGTAAGCTGAATGTGTTGTTTTATATTCTAAAAGGTAAAATAAACTGTTTTAATTTTACCATTTCGATTATAAAGAATGCTTAAAAAGAATAAAATAATTTTGAAAATAGGACGCTGAAAATCATCAGTGCTAATTGCTCTACGAAATTTACAAATTTCATCACTACTTCTCCAATTCAAGTGACTCCCATTCGGGATCACTTGTTGTAATGTGCCCATAATGAATTTTTTTCCAATGATTATAATGGCAAGAGAAGAAAGCAATAGTTTTTTTTTCTTCTAAAATAATATCAATTAAATAAAATACTTGTTAAAACCGAATTTATATCCAGGACAATTTTCTAAAAGTATAATTAGCTCTAGTGAATTAAGGACAACCAATAATGATATGAATGGAGATTGTAATCTATTCTTGACACATTATTCCATTTTTAACAAAATTCAGCGAAACGGAAAAACACGCCTATCAAAAATAAAGATAGGTCCATATAAATATTTATTGTGCTTTAATAACGGCATATCTTTGCAAATAGCACATAAATAGAAATATAAACAATTAGTCACAAGTGCACTTGAACATCAACGTTGTCAGAATTTTGAATCAGCTTTAATTCTTTACAATATATTTAAATTCTGCTTAACCCGAATCGAACTGCAATTACGGACTTCATGATAATCTACTTACTTAGAACGACATTATGATTAATAAACTTCGATGCGAATAGGGTTCATCATTTGTTGGGTCAAAATCATGTACATTTTGTCGATTCATTTGATTTCCAAATTGCTTTAGGGTAAGCAATATTTTATATTATTTCAAATTTGAAAACAAAGTAAATCTTTCAATCACCATTATAAGAGTTCGGTAGATTTATTGTATGATATGAAGTGGAAAAATAAGCAATATGATAAACGTAATTTATTCACCTCTTAAATTTAAAAAAACCGATGATGCTTTTGGATATATCAGTTAATAAATTGTCAAGACAATCTGTTTTTATTATTCCTTTTAACCAAATCTATCTATATCAAATAATTTACACTCATAGCTTTTCATGAAATTTTTCCAATGGGTAACGCAGTGCCTAAAACATTTCTAATTATTCCGATTAATGATAAGGAAGGAAACCGACTGGTTGTTCAAACCGATTTCGCGGTTATGGACAAGAAAGCAGTTCTGTCTTCTGCTACAAATAAGGTAGTTTCGATAAAATGCGGAATAAGACATAGGCAAACTTTCGTTCAATATATCTATCCGTATGGCTTGCGCATGATTTCGGTAAGAATCCTTATTACTAGCAGGTATTACTGTGTCTGAATACGAAGTCTCTCTTTTTACACATTCAATAAACAGAAATTGTAGTTATTTACATACTTCAATGAGTGCAGAATAATTGATTATGCACACTTAATTGTTAGTTCCAATTTTAATATTCATCATGCAATGCAATTGAAATCCTGAATTTAACTGACATTACTAAAATTAGATTTTATAATTGGAAGCAGCAGGCTACACCACGTTAATATATCTCGCGTTAGATTTGTAGGTAATTGAAACAATTCTTTCCTTGAAAAATAGATAAAATACTACAAAGGTGATTCAACAGAAGTGGATCAAGCATTTGTTTCTACAATATAATTTTTAATTCATCACTTTACTTTTCAAAGTATGCACTACATTATTTCCAAATTGCTTCATTATATTGAAGAATTCAGCTGATTTATGTATGATTATGGTTCATGTCGCTTTGACGTCATATAGTGTTATTTGACTCGACCAGATATCAATGCTTTCCAAAAAGGCAATGATGAGGGAATTTTCACAACTGCAATAGGTGAAATGTTTAATTTCCCACTGTGCACGTTTTCTTTGTTCCCAAAAATTACAACTTCCATTACACTTATGCACCTTTAGATCATGCAATATGTGGATAGGCCTTGCACCAACTGAGCCTTTATCAAAAGGAGTTCTATACGCGTAAGTGTGTATCAAAACAGACGTTAAGTATGTTAGAAGAAGATATGCAAGTGAAAGGCAAAGAAAAAATTATATTATTGCGCAGAAAATCATCTTCCTCTCTTTTTACCATTTCTGAATTAACGTCGAAAAATTGAATTGACCTAAAAGAAATGCATTAGATTAGACAAATTATGCAATAGCAAAATTGGAGTTATTCATAAACTTTATTGTTTAAAATTGGATTGACAACACCTTCGGGACGTGTTTTTTTCCAAATTGCAATGACCTGAATGAAGCAATGCAACAAATACTTCTGTTGATAGCATGTCTTTCAAAGTCATTTCTGATTTCTTTTCAACCCACGTTCCACTTCAAGTACTCAAATTTATTCTTCATTCAATAAATGTCGTTGCAACAAACGTCGTAACCGAGGAATAACTTTATCAATTTGTTGCTGTACAAGTAGGCCATGACCACGTGAAATAAGCTTCTCGTTTTTTTTTAGCATAAAATGTAAAAAAATGGGATAGAGAGGTCAAAACGGTTATTTTGAAGTAGCTGAATTCAGCAGTTGCCTTAAATGTGCACTTAATATGAGTGTCGACTGCAATCGATTGGCACGGAATCGAAATATTTAAATCTACTAATATGCGTCAAAGTAGTACGCCCAATTTGTCGGTTTTTATCGACTTTACCCAATGAATTTAGTTTTTACTCTTTTCTTTTTCAAGTGCGTGCTTCAAAAATACTAGCCTTACCATTATCAACTCTGAAAAATGTGTGCAAGAATTTTAGGGTTTGTGGCACCGAAAAACCAAGTGCTATTGCTGAAATTTCACCAGGTGTCCAGCAATTATAGATGGATGCTTAGCTAGATAGAGGTTTCGACACCGTGTTTACAATTAATTAATCTCAGCAAATATTTTGGTGTCAGAAGATCACAAAGTATGAAGCTGCCAATGATTCACACTTGGAACTAGTAGGCAAGAGGTATGAAAAGATGGTATTCAGTATTAGAGTCCACATACTGTCAGGAATTCATGAATCGCTGTCTTTGAGAAGTTAATAAAATGTAACATAATTCGTTTAAGACTTCTTGACATTAAAGCTTTAACAGGCTTTGATTAAATGAAAGTATTTTTCAAAATGAATATTAAAAATTGAAGATTTGATACAAACTGGAAAAGTCAACAGCATTCACGTGCTGATCTTTGTCTTGAAGCTAATGTTTGCATGTATTCAAATAGATGCCTATTTTGAAAAAGGAAGTAGAAAGGCAATTTTATTTAATTCTCTTATCATGAGCTAATGTATTTTGTTTTTAAATCTTTATTATTTCAAGAACCTAGCCTTACCATTGCCATAACGGACAAAAATGGGGAGCAGTTTTGAGTTACTGGGACTAAATCACCAAGTTCGATGCTTAAGATTTTGACCGATTTCACACAATTTCTGTTTGATGTTTAGCTTGATAGTCATGCCAACTTCATGATTACAACTTATAGTTCACATAAAAGAATATGTCCCTAGCAATAATAAGATAACCTTGTGCCATTACATATCAGTGTTTTTACAGATCAACAGATAGTAATCTCCTTCTCGTAGTTATAAAAATCCCAACTGTGAATCGAATGTTCATTGGATTTGAATAACAAGTCATAATAGAGTTATTTCTGCCATCAATTTAGCAATATTCCACAAAAAGCCAAATAAACCTATTTAGTTAACTTTGCTACTATCTTTATAAATATTACTTTTATCCCGATTTCTTGTATATATCAAGTCCATCATAAACTCTTAAATTTGCATCTATTTAAAGTTGGCGAATTTCAAACTGTCTTTTTTATATAAATTGGCCCTAGCTTATGTTCAAATCAAGGGATGTGCGATAGACTTACCTTCACGTGGTGCACCCTGGGCAACGTATACTCATAGGGCAAAAAAGTCTATAAACCGGCAGTTGACTTCTGACTTCATCCTACCATGGCCCTACTGTATGTCATATTCGATTAGTTCCACCATACTTAGCCTACCTTTTCTCTGCCTTTATGTCTGTCTGTCTTTTTAACATCTTTAAACACTCTTCTGTTTACCCCCCCCCCAAAGACTTTTTTGATTTGTTGTTTCTCTTCCTCTGTGAAGCCTGAAGTCAACTAAAGGGCTAATGATAACTATCATAAAGCCTGCTATTTGATAAAAATAAATAAATGTTCAAATCAAAGATGTAGTCTGCTTCCATATACGAAAATAAATCTTGTAAATGCATCCCTGTTTCTCAAATAACCATGTCAACTTTTATCATTTTAAGCGTTAAAGAAATTTTTAATTAATTTTTTTTCAGTTTCTTTGGAACCGTTTAATATATTTCGAATCCATAAAAGTGATACGAGATAAACAATATGGCCCTTCTTCACACTTGAAATACTAATCAGCAAGCAATACGCCACAAGAAATTTCTGTTTTATATGCTGAACTTTTTAATGAAACAATTTAAATTTCACCGTTTTGATAATGAAGATATGATTTTTCAACTGTAAAATTTTGCTACACGTTTACAATGCATGTGACTCTAATTCAGAGGCTCTTTGTATTCAGTAAGCTTAATTGTTATAATGCGGAGAGTGACAGTTAATAAAAATTTATTCAATATACTATTCAAAATGAATTTATTCAATTTTTAAGCCCAATTTTATAATTATGGCGATTCTAAACATGAATAATTAGCTTACCAAATGAAAGTCGATCTAATTGGAAATGATTGATGGTCTTAATCTATGTTTGTCAATATTCATTAAATATTATTGCTTCTAGAAATATGATTTATAGTTTGCATTAATTATTGCAAATTTAGATATAATATTTAAGTAATCTAAAATGCGCTGTTAACATTTAAATCTAAACTAAAATTCAAATGATATATTTCTTGGCAATCGCAAAATTGTCATGAAATTTCCATTTTCATTGTGCAAAAAATAAATAAAATGAAAGGGTTTTATTGATTAACATATATGTATATTTCGTAGATCAGGCACGATATTTTAACACAAGGCAAAGTAGTTTTCAATCCACCGACCACAAATGAACTTGTTGACAAACCCTCGATTTTGTCATCATGACCATATTCATCATTATCTTTACGAAAGCATCAGGAAATAAGCAAATGAGCCAAATCTCACTTAATATGTGTCGAGCAATTATTCCTCACTTCCTAATATAACTATATTTAATTTCACTCGTTGCAAAACCAGATTAGTGGCATTTAATTGCTTCTTATATTCCCTTTCGCAGATAAGATGTGAAATTCAAAAATAAAAAAGAGTTAATAGATCTTAAATCTTATAAGATGTTTTTATATTCAGGAAATTGTGCAATGTTGAGACGGCACCATGATGTCCTTTCATCAATTAGAGTAAATTCTTTCTGGTTTGGAACAGCCACTCCTGAGAAACTCTTAAATATAATAATTAAAACAGCGAAGGGTGTACCAAATTCTTTAGAACAATTAAAAAAATATATGACGAAAATATTTATTTATTTATATCAAATGGCGGACTTTGAAATAGTCATCATTAGCCCATTAGTTTGCTTCGAGCTTCACAGAGGGGAGGAACGTTGATGTTACAAAATATCGAGAGAATTAACAGAAGAGTAATTCAGAGATGTAAAAGAGACAGGAACAAAGGAAGGGAATATGATAAGGTTAGGAATGTGGAAAAAATCAAATATGACATACAGTAGGGGCATGTTGGACTGAAGACAGAAGTCAACTGCTGGTTATAGACCTTTTTGTTATTTGAGTATACGTTGCCCAGGGTGCCACACGTGGAGGTTAGCCTAATGTAAACTCCAGAATTACAAAAGTATAGATAAGAAGGCGCACATTTTGAAAAACTCTAAAGATATCTTCTGAAGATGTAAAATATTAATAAGTCTTCTTTTTGGGAAATTTTTTGGGACTCAAATTTCAAAAACATCTGTTTCATCAACATTTTGAAAATGCAGTAATTATTTAAGCTTAATAAGATACTTAAACTTAGATTTAAAGTTAAATTAATTAATTTAAGATTCACAATACGCACTAAGTTTTTGTAATAGTTTAACAGAATGCTCAAATTTACAAGGTTTCATTGGCAAGCAGACGTTCCTTGTGAATAGATGAAACACCTACATTTCCTTTGCAAAAAAATTAATAAAAATGAAGAAGTAACCTTGTTTTATGTTCTTAACTGTTTTTTTAAAACAAAATTCACTCTTAGATTTTTTATTTGTAAATGATAGGGCGTCATTCATTGCTCCTAATTTGGACCTAAAGCAAATAGCGTTAATCAACATGTAAAATGCTTATTGATTTATTATCAAATCATTATATCACCATTAAACAAGAACAAATGTTTTTTAAATATATTATAGACTTTAATTGATGAAGCAAATATTTAATAATGTATTTTTTCATGCATTTTATGATTGATTTGCATTCATTAGAAATTGCTTACTCGATGTGCAAATACGCACACAATTACGTCTGTCAGGTTGTAGCTTCAACAAGAGGTTAGAAGATATGTTTTTTATTCAAATTGGAACGAGCATTTAAACCATCCACTTTTTAATAGTGGTGATTTACCTATTTAATATCTAAAATAAGTAAACTATTTTAATAGACTTTTATCTTAAACATATTTTATTTATTATCTCCTTAATTTTAACTACGGAAGTGAAAGTGCTTTTTTGGGTCGGTTTATGCATAGAATATAAGTTGAAGCCAACTAAAATGGAAAATTGCCCTTTTCGCTCTTAATGGATTAATTCAGAGAACAGGAACAAAATAAATCCTTCAATCCCAATTATGTTAGTTATTGCGATCTATTTAATATTACCTTGTAATGAAATTAATCTAAAGATAAGACAATTTTATCAAACTTATAAAATAAACAAATTTTGATGCACATTCATATATTAATTTTAATTTATTTCTCTGTTTTTTGAATAAATACTACTGGGCAAATTCTACGTGCGATTTTGAGCACTTTCAAACAGGTAAAGAATAAGTCAAAAAAATATTTAGTGAAAAAAACGTTTGTCGATCGGACACCATCTATTGTACAGTTATCGACAGGACAGTAGAGATGACAGCATAAGCGGGCTTTATGTTTATACCCTTCCATATAAACTTTCATGCACAATATCAAGCTTTTTAACATAAGCAAACCTTCGACACTCATCCAACTAAGCCGTATTTAGTTGAATAATGAATTGGAACTTCGATTTTGTTAGTGGGATTCTTTTCAGTCTGTAGAATAATTAATTATGCTCTTACTCAATGCACAATACGAATTTCAGTAAATTCGCAATATAATCTTCACTATTTATAGAGTAGAGCTTTGCAATAACTTTTCTATTGTAAAGAAAATCATGCCGTTGTATTCAATTACAGAATGGTATAAGCGAAGTTTAAATATTTAGACAATTGTAAAGATTTTATGAATATTGATTTTCATCGACAATTTCTAATATTTATTTATCTAGAATTCGCAACATCAGCATTAGAGGTTCCAACTATTGTGATAGAAAAATGAAAAATGACTTGGTAAGAGGTTGACCAAGATTAACACAATTGTAACAAGTAAATAGATCAAATTAAAAGATGTAATTTAGAATTCTAGTAAACCTTCTCTCAGCAAATCAAGATACGTCGTTTTAGAAGAGATGACAAAATGCAACATATTTGTTTAAAATCTCTTAGCTATGAAGCTTCAACAAGCTTTAATTTCGAACATTGAGAAATTACATTTAATTCATTAAACTAGACACGAATTCGAAAAGTCAACTACATTCAAGGCCAGATGTTTGCCTTGGTGCAATTGGTTACTTGTATTTAAATAGATGTTTATTTTTAAATTTGAAAATTCAAACTGCCTAATTATAAATGGTCAAGGATATTCAGCGAATCACATGCAAAAAACGTAGAATTGTATTGGATTAACATGCGTTGCGCAATTACACATCCGGATTTTTAAATGAATGTTTTTTTTAAAACGCGTGTCGCATATTAGATGGTAGTTGTCTTCTTACATTCATAAACGATGACAACTGTGAATCAATTGTTCAATGGATTTAGATACCCGGCCTTGCTAATTCTAGTGTTCGATTCTTGTTTGTGTCAATACAACTTTAACTAAGATAAGTATGACAGAGCAATTTTCAAATGGACAATAAAGAAGCAAAGCCAATATGCTACCTTGTTAATTAAAACTTAATACTTAATTGGTATTTAAACCAATTGTATTGCTTGAAAGCACATAAAGAGGCCAAATTTGTGTATAGACAATGTTTTCTCTAAAATTCTAAATAGTTCGATAAGTTTTGACAGTGCCTCAGAATCAGATTTGTTGTAAAGACTCGCATTTAGCATAATCCAAATGCATACGTTCTAAAAAATATTTATTTTAGCTTTTAATGTCATCGATCACATAAAAAATACAATGATATTGACCAATTTAGTCTAAAAGGATAAATTAAGTTAGTGGTATATCGGATAAACAAGGCATTCCTCTGAAAATTTTCCGAAATCATTATGCTAAAAATAAAATATTGCAATAGAAAATTAAAAAAATAAAGAATAACTACAAAGTACCTATTTCTCCTCATTCATTTAAAAATGAAGGAAACTAATTATGTCCTAATTATTCAACTACTCATCTAAAAAACAATGAAAAGTGATTCATAAACGAATACCACCTTTAAATTGCATTGTTAAAATAAATATTAAAAATACAATGTGAATTTTTAAAATTCGAAGGTAGGCTATGGTGAAAAGCGAAATTTATTTAAAAATTGCTTAGCTTCATGGAAATATTTGAAGTATATATTTCAGCTTCTTCTAGAGAATTCAAGACCTCAAGGTGCAGCCAATTTAAACCTCGAACAAGGGAGAAAGAGTGGACAGTGGCACTCTCCGACATAGCCGACTGACCAAGAATCAAAGTCGATGTTTAGCTTAGGCAGCGTACTGGACACGATTGTCCGGCAATGCAAAGTCACAGATTAAGAGTATAAACTCAACCCGCATGCCCCTATAGAAGCTATATGAGGAAATGGTGAAAACCCACCTGATAATATCATAAAGTCTGTCATTTTAAAAAAACTCCTAATAAGGTTTATTTAAAATTAGCTAAGTGCTAATGATTAACGTTATCCATGTTTTAAATTTTTAATAAATTAATTTAAACTGCAGGTAATTCTGTATGCATTTTTTTATGTCGACTTTGGTAGTCGATGCACAAATAAATGTTTCCATGTAAAAATTATGAAACACCTCAATTCCTTTTGGATCATGAGAGTATATTTTGAATAATTAACACAACTTCTAATGTGGTTATCAATGACCGCACACAAGCACCATTTCTTGTGAAGAATTTTTATAAACGACATTCATGACTCCACTTTTAGAAGTCATCGTCTAGTTTCAATTGCAGTTTAAAACTTAATACAAATTTAAAATCAAGTTATTATGTGAATCGGTACTTTAATTTTATTTCTTGCTGCATAATGAAAGAATGTAACGTATACATTTAAGATTTTTTACACAGCCAACAGTGAGTTGGAATTCATTTTGTTGTTCAATTTTTTATCAAGAAGGCAATAATCCATAAATCCATTAACTTATTTTTACTAAATTAATTTAATTCAAATGAGGTTTAATAATTTGACTGACATTGTCATTGTATTACGACTTGCTGTTTTAAAGTAATTATTTCCTTTATATTTAACTCTTTTTCACTGCCTTTATAAAATTAATTATAGATTTTGAGCAATAAATCCTTATTCTTATTGAAACTGTCATTCCGCTACCAGTCGTAAAACTTTATGCTACTGCAATGGGTATATATGTGGCCACTAAAGTTAAAGTGGAGGGTTGAAATTCATATTTGTCTTAGTTGAATGATGAAGATGAACTACAGCTGGGTTTTCATCGTGGTTTTCCTATTTACTTATTCGACTGACCAAATATGTTCAGCATTGCATGGAAGTTCTGGAAGCTCTCCTGGCGGCTCACGTGTAATAATAACATATAGCGGGGGTGGTGGTGGTGGACCTGGAATATCCGGATATGGTTTATCTGGACAAAGCGGTTTTGGCTCTAGACCTTCTGGATTTGGCAGTTCTGGATTTGGTACCTCTGGATTCGGTAGCTCTGTTGTTAAGGGTCATGGATATGACGGTTCTGGAAATGGTGGTTTTGGATCCAGTGTTTCAGGATATGGTGGATCTGCTTCGGGTGGTTCTAGATTTGGCAGTTCTGGATATGGTGGTTCGGGCTCCGGTGGCTCTGCATTTGACAGTTCTAGATATGGAAGTGGTAGTTCTGGATCCGGTGGATATGGAAGTGGGGGTTCTGGTTCCGGTAGTTATGGAAGTGGTGGTTCTGGATCCAGTAGTTATGGAAGTGGAGGTTCTGGATCCGGTGGTTATGGAATCGGTGATTCTCGATCCGGTGGATATGGAAGTGGTGGTTCTGGATCTGGTGGATATGGAAGGGGTGGTTTTGGATCCGGTGGATATGGAAGTGGTGCTTCTGGATCCAGTAGTTATGGAAGTGGTGGTTCTGGATCGGGTGGCAGTTTCCCTTCAGGCCCGAAAAGCGATTATGGCGGAAGTGGCAGAGGAGGTGGAAGCTCTTACGATTCTCCATCTGGTACTGGGACAAGAGACAGCGGAAATTCAAACGACGGTGATGAAATTCCTGACGATGTCATTGATGCATTAGACAAATACTTGACATCTTAAACGGGGATCACTTTATTAAATATGAAGAAAATTAAAAATCTTTATTTTGCAGATTCATATGTTCTAAATATTCAAATTCATGCATTATGTAATTTCGTGATGAATTGTTAATCCGACATGTAAAACCAACTTTTTTTCATTTTAAATATACTTATTTATTTCAAATGGCAACTCTTGATTAGATCGTAGTGTGAGGTGAGACCTTCCTTTACTCCAGTTAGAATTCCATTTGCAACTTGCCGGTATTTAGGCAGATTGTACAGGGTGTAACCTGGAAATTGGTAGTGCTTCAGTTTGTCATCAGGGTGTAACAATGTAGCTTCCATAATTGTGAAAATGTCTACATCATAGATTTGAGCTGGGAATTGGTAGTACTTCAGTTTGTCATCCTAAATGTTTGCTTCCATAATTGTGAAAATGTCAACATCATAGGTTTGTAGGATTTTCTGTACTTGGATCTTCTTGTCCTGTGACATCCCTCCAGCATTCCATTAGAGGATCTGAAGACGTTGTGATTCGCCCTGACGAAGGCGATTTTTCTTATAGTAATCATAATTAATCGAAGTCAAAAACGAATGCCGGGTGACCTAATCATAAATAATCGAAGTCAAAAACGAATGCCGAGTGATTTCTTTTTTAAAGCTAATCATAATAAATAGAAGTCTAAATGCCGAGTGTTAGACTTTTTTGCCGTAAGAAAATACGTTGTCCAGGGTGCACCAAGTGGAGGTAAGTCTATCGTGCACCCCTCATTTTAAATATACTAATTTTAGTAGCATTACTGCATTATTCATGGTTTATTGGGAATAAAGAATTAGTTAATTCATTTAATGTGGCCGAAAGGTCGGTAGACCAAAACAGGGGTTTCCGAATAATGAACGAGAACGGATGATTTTTATAAGTTATTTCATTCCTGAAACTCATCTAATCTTGTGTCAGGTATTCATGTGCTATGGAGACGGAAGTGCAAATTGTCGACAAGAAACAGGGTTAAGTCTAAGCATTATAATTTACTTTGGTTACCTATTTCAACATCCATGCTGACTAGAAGTGCCAGAAAAAAGCAAAATCCTAATATACTTTAGCATGTTTGATGTCTCTCTGTCCTAGAACTCGGTCATTTACTATTCTTTATAACGTTGACAAATTCTAAGGTAAAATATGGTAATTGAAATAAAATTTTAAATACATCATGGGATTTAAAACAAATCGATCCACACATAGATCAGGAATTCTAATAAATATTGATCAAAGAAATATTGCACGCTTCAAAGTAGTGCATCAACTTAAAATTCTCTATTCCAAGGATTTGATTTCCTTCGTTGCACGCCCAGCTGGTAAAATGGTCAATAACTATGGTTATGGATAAAACTCCCTTCTGATTCAGTCTTTAAGAGAGGTCAAAAATTTCAATATTAATTTAAAACCTAATCTCAGATCTTTATACATTTGCCAAAAACGATAAACTTTTCATAATATATAAAAAAACATAAAATTAACGTAAATGGAGTTTGGCTTCATTTTTGTTCCTTTATTTATCTAATTCCCAATTAATCTTTTTTATTTAAAGCCAATCTGAACTGTTTATATAACGCGAGCGGACTATTCCATATCCCGTCCATGCCAATCAGATAGGTTTCAATTTTGACAAAATCATAGTTGGCCTTAACTGTATAAAACTAATTTTCTCAATATAAATACGCATTTATTTCTGTAATCTGTATTAAATGTGACTAATTTAATAATTGGTTGGTTCAATATCAAATTGGCGACATTCCCATTAATCTTTCTAAGTAACTATCTGCCCATTTCCTACAGTGAATCAAGGAAGAATAAAGTAACCCACTCACAAAGGCGGACGAATTGCCAAAATTATTTCATTCTCTAGACGCATTCAATCCGGTTTATCGTAGTCTACATTTTGCCTTTAATATACTAGATTTGAAGTGCAAGATGAATTTTATAACAATACGTTATATAGGAAGACGGTTGAAGATGATGACAATGAAAAGAACGACGGCGATGGATAGGATGTTATTGGCGAAATTGGAGGTTGATAAGAACTTTTTTTATATTGCTAACATCATAGTTCAGTTTAGACAGCTGGCTTCGTTTTTTTGAATCAATTAATAATAGTTTATAATCTAGATTTAATTTTTAGTCAAAATTGAAACGAAATTCTCCCTATGCAGAATATGTTTGTTATATAGGAAAAACCTCTTTCATTTATTTCAGGTAATTCATCTACCAACTTCATCGTAAGCACATTGCTTCACAAAAGCCAACCTTTTCCATGAATTCCAAGTAAAATGACAAATCACTGCATTTTGCATTTATTTATCTTTAGAATATTTCAAATATAAGTGCTAATTTTGGCTAAGTTCTGTTGAACATAAACAATTTGTATTCATACTCTAACCATTTGCCATATATATATATATATATATATATATATATATATATATATTGATATCAAATTGAAATTCATAATCCATTTGTTCACTGGGTGGATTGAGTTTCCAGAAACCATTTTATTATTTCATTTTTTTTACTTTATCTGTTATTAAATTGCACAATCCAATTAATATGAATCGGATATTCTAACACTTGAGACACTGCAATCTAGGTAAATTTTGCTGAAAATATGAACAGACTGCTTCATGAAATCTAGGCAAAAGTAATAACCATTCGTGATTTGAAGGCACCGTATCTTACAAAATTGCAAACCCTCTTAATAATATTGGCATATTTATTCAATTGGCATTGAAGGAATTCAATCGAGAATATCAGAGTAAGGAGAAGTCTAATAATGAAGGCTGTTTAGCTGACTGTAGCCTTGGTATTTTTTCATCCCTGTAGTAAAACTAAACTCAAATTTAAAATTTAATTCCTACTATAATTCGATAAAAATTAAATTACAGTTATGTTAAATTTATTCATATTTATTACTAGTATCCGTTTGAAAAGCATTTAAAGCAATTTTAGTAAAGTACATTAGTCAATTTCGCCAATTTAGGATACATGCATCTGCGTATTTGCATGTCGTTAAAAATTAACGTAATTCGCATTATGGCCCGTATTTTTCGCAAATTTCAAATAAATACACAGCTCCTAAATCAAACGCTAATTTAAAGAAGAAATTTAATTTCAAATAACATCTGAACTTTAGGCTTTTAATAAAGATTGCATCTTCTACAAATTAAATATTCCAGTGGTAGTTTAATTGCGACCGTATCTTTTAAACACATTCACAAAAGGTGTTTCTTGAAAAAATTGGGAGAGCTTGTTTTGTTCCATTTTGACTTTTTGACGTTTTGCCAGCTTGTCCTAGATAGGCTATTTTTTGATAATAATAAGTATGAACTGGTGCCGCAAATATCACATGGTAAATAAACGCACATATCCATTTTTATATGTTGTGCTAATGATAATAGCAACTCTTTGAATCACTTTCTAATTAATGAGAGGTCTAAAGTAATTTGACATATTTTAGTTCAAAAACATTTCATGTGAATACCTAAAGGCGACAATGAATGTGGCCAAAAACTGTTAAACCTCCATTATAAGTAGACGCTGGGTAGCAAGAGAGTATATCTTAGCCTTAGTAGATTCCCAAATATTTCATGGAAAATTAGTTTTGCCCATGTGGGGTGTGTGATGGACTTAACTTTAAGTGGAGCACCCTGGGCAGAGTATACTTATGCGGCAAAAATTCTCTTAATCGGCAGTTGACTTCTGACTTCAACCTAATATGACCCGACTTTATGTCATATTCAACCACTTTAACAGTACTCATCTTACCTTTTCTCTGCATTTGTCTCTCTGTATGTCTCTTTTACATCTTTTAAACACTCTTCTGTTCCTCCCTTCCTCCTCCCTCTCGACTTTTTCACTTTGTTGTTTCCTCCTCTGTGAAGTCCGTAGTCAGCTAAAGAGCTAATGATAACCATCAAAACGCCTGTCATTTGATGTAAATAAAACGTTGCTCATTGTGAAACTGTGACAGTTATAATTACTGAACAGAACTGAAGGAAATGTTTTCAATCACAATTTACACATTTTGAGAAAGTGTATAGGACTAAAAAATCAATTATTAAAATGTTTTTACTTTTGAGTAAAGTTTGAAAATTGTCCAAAACTCATTACTTAATATAACGATAGTGGGGTTCTTGTTTTCAGGCTTCAGAAAGCTGACATCGAATTTGCTTTATATCATTCAAATTTAACAAAACAAGTTACTTTGTTATCACGATGCCATTCCTATTGAGAAGGCAAAATAATCTTGAAAAATTATAAATCAAGCAATAAACATAACTACGCAGCAAGTACTGTCAGCTTTTCTTATCATGGTATTTTTCTGAGAATAATTAAAACTTAGAATAGCACACATAGTTATCGCCACCATGCACATTACGACCATGCCGTACAACTGCGTATGCAACAACGGTACAATCAATGGCCAATCAAAAGCCTTAGTTGTATCCTAATCTGCCATGCTGATTATGATAAAGCTCCCTGTGTGAGGACTTAACCCACAATATACTGAATAAATGTGTTCCGTGCAGTCCGTCTGTTTCCTCTTAAGCTGGGCTATAGCTTAGCTAGTTCTGGGAGCCTAGCTAGAAGGAGAACCTGGCACAGAGATTTCCCAGTCAGTCAGGCTTCATTAGTGAAGCAATCCGCTTCTGTCTCTGAACATGTCACAAAGTGATTTTGTCAAGCATAAGAAATGTGACTTTGACCAGAAATTTACTTTTTTGAACTAACGATTGACTAAATGTAAAAGTGAGAGTAAAATTCCAAAAAAAACGGATCGTGAATTTTGCTTGCTATTTAATAACCATTCTGCCATCTATTTTGTGAGTCAACCAATAATTGAAACTGATGCTCGGCACTATTTTAAATTCGTTTATTAAAGCTCACTTAGCCACTTCAATATCTCATTTAGATGGAAACCTAAAAGTAAAATTGAAAACGTGTTATACATCAGAACAATAAGATATCCAACACTTCATACTCTTACCACACAGTGAATTTGCACGAAATTCGTACTGCTTTAAAAATGAAAGTAACTCTTATCTTGGCAAAAAATGTTTGACTGATGTGATTTTGAACCAAAAGTCCTAAAATAGACCATGAGGTTTCCTTTTATTCCATTTTTTGCTCCCTTAGTATTGAAATAGTAGGAAAAGCAACGTCAATCACATAAATCATTAATAATTAATTTGAATTATTGCTATTATAATTATTAAAATGCTTTTTTTTTGCTTTATGGATTGAAGATCAAATGATCTTGGGTAGAGCACTCTTTAATGGCAGATTTCAATTTGTAGGCCAGTGATTCAAGGACAGCACTTTGCTACAATTGGATAACACTAAATATGAGCATATTAATTTTTTCCTTTATTATCAAATGAAACATAAATATATTGTTGAAGTTAATATGTAATTCTTAGTTCTACTGAATATATATTCTTTCTCACTTCTTCCCTCTAATTAAACGCCCTTATTGTATAAATCAACTTATTTTGACCAGGCAGTTATCGTACGCTAAATTAGAACATATCGTGAATAGGCAAAAATTCTTTTGCTTATATTAGAAACGTATATAAATGTGTACCAAGTATTTTGTAGATTAAAAGTTGAAAATCGAGTGAGAGGTCTTGAGAATCATATTGACACAGTACAATTTGGAACTTATTGACCAATAGTAGGAAATTGGGAGATTCAAAAATGGTGATTGGATGTCGCATAACTTCGATTTTGTCCCCTGCAACCTAATATGTAATGTGCTTGCGTTTAGCTCGCGAGTTTGCTTAGATAATTGTCTTCACCAATTTATTGAATAATATTTCAGATTAGAATAAGCAAATAACGCGATTACTTTAAAGCAACAAGTAGTACTTAAATGAAATCAAAAATTGATGATTACTAATTTTTTTAAATTTAGTTAAGAACAATAACCCTTATGTTCTTTTAAGAAAGGCAATGAACTTAAATTCCAGTGGATTTAAAATTGACCAAATATCTTAGACTAAATGAATAAGGTGGAATTAATCTATTATTTTGCGGCGAAATCACATTGATGAGATGAACTTGGGTTTGCATTTAATGAATTTATCAGGTCGTTTATCCACGCCATTAAGAAATGACTAGATATGAATTGATTCACCCACATCAAAACCCATAAGATGAGATAATATTTCAATATAAAATATTTCACAATGAATATTTATCAAGTTTAACCAAAAATGCTAAAATTGGTGAGATGAAAATGACCTTAAGAACCAAGATATGGCACCAGTCGAAACTATTAGCAAATAAATTGCCATCATCGATTCAAAATGGAAAGACGTGTGTTTAATTGAGAGTGGTGGGGTGCGCGAAAGACTTTCCTCCACTTGGTGCAAGCTAGAAAACGTATCTTTGCACGGCAAAAGCTAAACGGACTTCCTTCGACAAGTGTTTCTCAAATATCAACTATCAAAGTGATAGCCAATGCACTTTCAAATTCCTGAGAAACCTTCAAAACAACAAGGAAACACCCAAGAAAAAACAAAACGTTTTAGAAACAAACTGCTTACCACCGACTTCGATATAGCAAACTGATTATGCGAGGTTCTATTCCGACAAGCAAAAGAGAAACCATTTTGTCAGAAAATCATCAAGAGAATTATAGATACAAGTAAGACAGGTTGGTGAAATTAAGGAAGACATGGCAACACCAAATAATGTACTTACTAGACCATTCCGACCTTACAAACTTAATGCTGCGATAAAACAGCTAAAGTGCAAGAAGTCTCCTAGCGAAGACGGTATTCATCCAG
>UZAE01012547.1:14061-37687 GCA_900617975.1 Rodentolepis nana | reverse complement strand
CTGCTGTCACTTGACCCTTCTCCCGCCCACTCTCTCCTTCAATTCAGCATTGACAGGAGTGAGCGTACTCAAATTAATCAAATTAACAACTCATATATGAATGAAAGTTTGTGTCAGATTTCGACGGTGAGGAATTGGATATCACTTATCTTATCTGATCTATATTAAGACCCCACGCAGAACATACGCATACCCACTAACTGCAAAATCACAATCATGCATGCCAGTCCATCTCTGAGGTTACAGAGCTTCCTCTTTATGGTCAATGAAGTTCACCATTCAGGCATCTTTCCCATCTTCACCTTGTTGTATATTGAGTAGTGGACTTTGAAGACGACCAAGGGGAAATGCAAGGCTCAAGGGTAAACTTTGACGTGGGAGTCAATAGAAATGTGTATAGAGGTGCCATGCTGCGAGATCTCCATTGAACAACAATCTATTTACTCTTTGCATAACAGTACTATTTGTGTTTGGCAACGACAGACACCATGGCGTGTGAAGAATTAGCTCACTGCATTCCATCAGGAAATCACGTTTCCAAACTACAAGGAAGAGGACTTCACCTTTGGGATGCTATAAGTAGTCCTTCAACTCCTCTCACCGTTAAATCTCTTTTGAATTAATATTAGACTCCTGGGAGCATTAGACCAAACTTTGCACACATTTATGTCCAAGACAAATTGACCAATTCGTCCAGGAGCCCATGTTATGGATGGGTTATCAGGACTTAAGCAACTTAGCACACCAATTCCAGTCTGTTGTAGAGTAAATTTCCATCCTTAGGGAATTCGAATAAAAAGGCTGATAGACGAAGGTGCCAACTGTAAGAAAATGCGACTGTTCTCAGGGCACAAAATCAACGAGGACTACCAGTGTCCGATTTCTTGTTGTCCTAAGCTCTACAAGCACCAATCCAGAGTATAACGCACAATCTACGTATCGTATTCACTGCAAGGCTTTCCCAAAGACTGCTTGAAAAGCACGGGCCTATGGACTGAGGATTGAGATGAAGCAGAAGATTAATCACGCCAATTCCCGTGAACCAAATTCCTCCCCCCATCCCTTCCAGTAACCACTCCCCTCTGCTGGACCGCTTGTTCGATTGGCATATTTCAGCCAATTCCTACTGGGCATTATAGGGGTTCTTCCACCACTCAGTTTGCCCCGTTGCTTTTGATCCCATCCGCAGACTCCTTCCACCACTTGAACTCCTCTCACCACCAACTCCCACATTGCATTGAAAACCCAGCTGAACTGAACTTAGTCCTGAATTCTAGTTCGTTCATGGATCAGAGCTCAAATCATAAGTTTATTCCATAACGGTGATCGCATCTGAATGACCGTCAAATGAATCAGTAGTTATCGGCTGGAAGATACGGTTGCAGTTGACTGATTTTGGCAGCTATTGGGTTGGCAACTAAGTCATTGCCGTTTTTGTTGACAGATTCACTCTATACTTTCTTTTGTTTTGTTAACGTGGCCAGAGCATCTAACCTATATTTTTTTCTTACTGTATGGGCTTCTAGGTTAATTAGTAAAAATTTTTTTGTTTAGTTCTTTAGTTTTGTTTTTATCCCAATTTAAAAATGAAAGAACAGGACGTGCACTTCCGACACATTTTATTGTATTACTTCCGAAAAGGCAAGAACGCATCGCAAGCACAAAAGAAGTTATGTGCCGTATATGGAGATGAAGCCTTAAAAGAAAGGCAGTGTCAAAATTGGTTTGAAAGATTTCGTTCCGGTGATTTTTCACTGAAAATTCACAACGATCTGGCCGCCCAGTCGAAGTGGATGAAACCCATATCAAGGCCATTATCGATTCAAATCGTCACACCACAACACGAGATATTGCAGAGAAGCTCAATGTGTCGCATACATGCATTGAAAACAAATTAAAAACCCTTGGTTATGTCAAGAAACTTGATTTATGGATCCCTCACCAGTTAAAGGAAATTCATTTGACGCAACGGATTAGCATTTGTGATTCGCTACTGAAACACAATGAGAATGAGAATGATCCATTTCTGAAGAACCTAGTTACTGGCGACGAAAAGTGGATAGTTTATAACAATGTTACTCGCAAGAGATCATGGGTGAAGCAAGATCAACCAGCCCAAACAGTATCAAAAGCAGCAGAGATTCACCAAAAAAAGATTATGCTGTCAGTCTGGTGGGATCACAAAGGAATTTTGTATTTTGAACTCATGCCGCAGAACCAAACGATAAATTCAAATGTGTATGTTGAACAACTGGAAAAACTGAAGGATGCAATTGAAGATAAGCGGCCGGCATTATGAAATCGGAAGGGTGTTGTTTTCCATCATGATAACGCAAGGCCCCACACATCTTTGGTTACTCGGCAAAAATTATTGCAACTGGGTTGGGATGTTTTGTCACACCCACCATATAGCCCTGACCTTGCGCCTTCGGATTACCATTTGTTTCGTTCCATGCAAAACTCTTTAAATGGTAAAATTGTTAACAACGCGGATGATGTCGGATCGCACCTAATTCAGTTTTTTAATATCAAAGACCAGACATTTTACGAAGGGGGAATTTTTACTCTGCCAGAAGGATGGAAAAAGGTCATCAACAAGAACGGCCAATATCTAATTGAATAAAGTTATATTTTTAAACAAAAATTCCGAATTTGCCTTCTTATTTGAAATCGGCAATGACTTAGTTGCCAACCTAATACAAAACTAATCTGACAGGCATTGGTTGCCTACACCACCACCCACTTGGGAATTTTGAGTAGTCATTCATACTAACCACTGGTCTCCCGAAATAACCATGATTACATAGATTTACATGTCCTGATGTCAAAGTGGGAGCTGACATGGCAAAAGGATATCACAATTTCTTCAAAAATTGACGAGTTAACATGTCAAGGAACGTTTCAATTTCCTTTTGACTAGTTCTCGTGATGCGGGGTGTGAGATAGACTTACCTCCACGTGGTGCACCCTGGACAACGTATACTCATACGGCAAAAAAGTCTATTAACTGGCAGTTGACTTGATTCGTTCAATTTACAGAAGTCAGTAGAATTGATGATGTTGAGGCGTTTTTCCCAACAGAGGCTTGACTCATCGTTTCAGATAGTAAACATTTATTTATTTATAATAAATGGCAGGCGTTTTGATAGTTATCATTAGCCCTTTAGTTGACTTCGGGCTTCACAGAGGGGAGGAGGAACATCAAAGTGAGAAGAATTCAGGAGGGGGAATAGAAGGGTGTTTTAAAGATGTAAAAGACACAGACACAAAGGCTCAGAAAGGGTAAGATGAGTAGTGGTAGGGGTCGAACATGACATACAGTGGGGGTGATGGTTGTTTGAAGTGAGAAGTCAACTGCCGATTAATAGACCTTTTTGCCGCATGAGTATACGTTGCCCAGGGTGCACCACGTGGAGGTAAGTCTATCGCACACCCCCAGATAGTAAACATGATATATTATGGTCTATTATTATAGCCGAAGCCCTATTTTTAAGTTGCATTTACCCTAGTAAAAATAAAAAATATAATGTTTGAATAAGGCAGTTGACTTCTCACTTCAAACTACTATCACCCCACTTCATGTCATATTCCACTACTTCCACAGTAATCACCTCACCTTTTTTCTACCTTTGTGTCTGTTTCTTTTGCATCTTTGAAACACTCTTCTCTTCCCTCCCCCCTGTCGACTTTTTCAATTTGATATTCCTTCCCCTCTGTGAAGCCTGAAGCCAACTAAAGGGCTAATGATAACCACCAAGACGCCTGCCATTTGATATAAATAAATAAATAAAGTTCTCGTGATGCACACAGCACTGCCAGTAGTTCTGTCTCCATTATTGAGGTTAAAATTTGCACTCCTAATGATGAAATGAAGCAGAAATACCGCTTGGATAGATTATGCCTTCGTAAAATACAAGAACACCAATACCCCCAACCCTCCCCCCCCCTCTACAAAGTCAGAAGAGTCCCGAAATAATGCATAAAACCTCCATTCAGTGTGAAGGAATAATTCGACACTTCCAAAGTAGTAGAAGTAATAGTAATAGTATAGATGGGGAGATGATGCGTGTACTCATTTGTACAAAACGTGGAAGTGGGGAGGAGGGGTAGTGAAAAATATGGTGCTATCATCAAGTAGCGACAGGAGACGCTAAGAGGTGTGTTGCTGCTGCTGCTGTTGGCGTTTCTCGTGAGTGGGGCTGCCTGTGCGGTGGATCCAGTCATCAATGGGAATACCCACAGACTCGTAGTGGCGCGCGGAGGTGCGGTTGAAAACGGGGAGGTATTCGTCTGCGTCAGCGGCTTGACTCATCAAATACACGAAGGCCTCTGTGCCATAGCCCTCCGCCCCAGATAGACTCAAGTCACCATGGAGATAGCGCGCATAGAGCCGTGAGAGGGGTAGGCCGTAGCCATAGCCAGCAATTGGCGCGTATCCCGCTGAGGGGGAGAGATGCGACTCACTTCGACCTGTTCGTGATCCTCCAGTGGTGTAGGTGTACTTGAACAGCTGATCGTTCAGAGCTCGTGGAAATCCTCCGCCCTGATCTGAGACCTAACAAAAAGGCAGAGGAATAGTCATTGACATCCTCAATGCTTCATACGAATACTTTCTTTCCACATTATAATTGAGTCTATCTGTATTGTCAGGTTAGCAACCGTTAGCCGAGTCCGGCATACCACCAATTAATCAAACTGAAAACGACTTCTTATGTGTGCTCGTATAAGCGGTCCTGTGCACAAAAATAATGTATTCAAGTCACACACACACACGCACACACACACACACTCAACACAATGAGATTACGAACCTGGAAGAAACGACTTCTACAAAACTCAGTTTTTAGCTGACAGAGTTCTGCCACTAAGCTTTAGACATACTCTGCTCTGTTCTAAAGCTCAGTCCTAAGAAGCCTTTCCACGAAATAGTCCATATGACTCTGAGAACGTGAGAGTGGGCACACAACATAGAGTTAGAATTACCATTTTGGACTCATTTTGCTATCGAATAGGGAATTCAGAGTATTTACAGTTGTAAAAAAAGAAGCAGACCCAAACAGACGATGAGGAGGATGGCATGATGACCCTACTGCCAATTTGCATGATCCAGCATCAGATAAAATGGAATTTTTGTCAAAATAAGCACACGCCCACAGTGCAACATACAGTGGAGAAAGAGAAGAATGCACTCTGCGTGCAGACAAGGCCATCCGTGTCAAACTCTTGGAGCGAATCAGCGAAACAATAATCACCCCAAGGGCTTCAAGATGTCAACTGCGAAGTGTCTACAACAAGTATCTCGTGTTCAAAGTGTCTTGAATATCAGAGGGAGATTTCATGCCATTCGGATTTTCCACTAAACGGAGGGTATTTTCATTAATTCCTCTGAGGGAGAAGATAGTCACCCGATAATTACTAGAAACCTCCTTTCTACTCCTATTTACTTGGAAGTTGCTTCAAATATATACCAAACGTCATCTATTTGTTCATCAACGTTGCATTTACCGAGGTAAAGAGAGGAGGATTTGGGACCCCGATCCCGAAATCAGGTAAGCGCCACGAAATGAAAATGCAATTAGTATTGCTTTGCCCATAAAAGGTTCTTTTTGAAACGAACTGGGCTTTGAGAGGCATAGTGTGACCTTGAGGTTTTGCCTGTATTTTCATTCCTCTGAGCTCAAATTCGCCTTGCAAACAAGTACTATAGCGAGAGGGGAACATAAAATTTGCGCAACTGCACATTAAGCCAAACCCTGAAATGTCCCCCAGTAGCCTGACTATTCATGTGAAGATCGCACATAAAACAGGATAAATAGATCCACTCCTCTCCTCCTCTTTGAACAGCCATGAATTAGGAACAACCGCATGAAAGCACACACACACACACGCGCATAAAAAGAAGCAAGTGGCCCCAGGGTTGGCGCTCTCCTTACACGCCTGTGTTACTTGCAACGGGGGAAGATGATAAATTAAAAGGTAATTCTAGTCAATTGCAGGGAATCAATAATTTCCAATAGGCATTCCATTTCTCCCCCACCCCCCTCCCCTCCCTTCACAAGAGCTGTCATCTTCTCAAGAAGAGTTACTTTGATGTGAGTCTGTTAGATTAGGCGCATCGCTCCTATATTAATCAAGATCCAATCCTGCAAGATTTTGGGTTCTTCTTCCCACCCAATGCGTAGAGACCGTTTACTTTGGGGGTTAACAAAAAAAGATTGTCAAAAGCAAATACCTCTCCACCGAAAGCCTGTTCAACAACGACACACGACAGTAAGATGAAATTAGGCGAAGTACTCGCAATGTAAACACACACACACACACGCGCACACAAACCACAAAGCTCTCTCTCTCTCATCCTCCAAGAGCGACTTCAATCAATCAATAAACGGGTCATGTTTACCAAATTAGGCTGACGGGTGTGTATACTACAACACGCTCGCCGCTGAAACGCGAATGCGGAACCAAAATTTCGCGAAAAAAACTGAGAGGCGGAAGACAAGGAGAGGAGGTGGAGGAGGAGACCACATCAGTGACAAAAATGCTCAAGAATAAGGGCCAACGATTATTCATCTTAGTGTATAGCTAAAAATATCAGCTGTGGTAAAGAGAGTCCGAATTTTGTCAATTGCAGATCATAAAACAACTTGTTTCTGTTGAGAAACGGACTGGAACCACGTTTGCAAATAAGTCATAGGAAACTTGTTAATAATCCACCTTTCCATTAAATCGTCTTGATGAAAGCAGTGATAGATCCATTTGCATGGCCCCGCCGTTACACCACAACAAAAACCTTCAAGTGAGTGACATTTCTAGAGGAGAGAAATTCGGCATCCCCTGAGGACATAAATAATGGCGCACTGGTTGTGGTTGACGCCACATCTCCCTGTGACAGTGCGAGGGAGCAAAATGAATTTATTAAGAGAGGTTCGGAAGTCGCGGAAATGGCCTCACCTGGAAACACTGAAAACCGAGACAACTCGACCTTTTACTAACTAAGGCTAAGGCTACACTTAAGAGATAGTAGGATGGCAGAGTGGAACAAGGTCCTCTCTCTCTCTCTCTCAAGCCATGGAAGGAAAAAAGGCATGCCGTAAACTTACCCTAATTGTGACGTTGTGCTCGCCTTTGACAATGAGAACTTCAATTGGTGCATAATCGTCATCTTTGTGCTTCAGTCCCTTCTCCACCACTGCTCGCATTGCATTCTGAAGGTGAAAAATACCATCATCGCCAACAAAATATCATCTTATAAAGTGGCTAAAATGGAAGAAGAATTTAGTTAATCATTACTCCCAACACAATTCTCGGATAAGCCTCGATGAAGGCAACTTTGCAATTTTCTCTCGTGGAATCGATGGAGAATATACTGGTGGAAAAATGTCTGAAGAAAGGTCAAGAATGTTGACCATTCAGAAAGATCCTTCAAAGTGGCAGAAAATTCGCGGAGTTCATAAAAAGTACTTACATACAACACCAAGTATGGATACTTTAGAGCTTTTGGAGAGAAAACCTGCTAAAACACTTCTGAAGTTCAAAACAACTTTTTTTTGAAACAGAACAATTGGGGCCAAAGTTTGATTCGAAGCCATAATTCCATGAAATAAACCTCAGAGTCCTCCATTTTCACCAGTTCGTAACAATAGTCCGAATTTTCCAGTTTCGTTTCAGAAAATATCTCCAAACACCTCAAACTAATTAGCAACTGTACAATCTCCGGGATAATAACGAAATTTAAGGAGTGGAAGAAGAAGTGCTTTATAGATAGAATGAGGGAAACATCTGGCTTCCACATTTCATGCTCCTATTCATAAGTAAACATGCATCACTGTACATCAAAAGCACACACAAACCTGCTGAATGTGACTAAAACTAAGACAAGAACTAAGGAAACAAAACGAAGCTAACTGCAAAATCCTCTCCCTTTGCAATCAAAGAGAAATGCACGGAAATTCACAAAAATAGTGACCCATGTTTAGCGGTTCTTGAGAAATAATTATTCGAATTTTAAATCACCTCATTCTGGACATTTGTGGAAACCAAGTAAAGGGAATGCTATCCAGCCAATTCAGAAACACCATGGTTTTGTGTCTTACAGACGTAGCAAAACACAACCGGCTTAGAAATAATCGTTCAGTTTAGTCAGTTAAACTACAAATCAGGAATAAAATCGCTTTTTCCAACGGATACTTGGGCCGTCGAAGAGAACTTTCGGTTAAATCACAAAATTAAATTAGTGGAGCAAGACGACATGAACTTGACTCGTTAAGTAAAAAAGGTGGAAAAGCTGATAGGTTTTGAATTCAAAGTATCTATAACGACTCGATTTCCCCTTTAAGTCTGCAACTGATCTGATTGAGGATAGCGCGAAAAGGAAGACTTGTAGCTTAAAAGATAGTTGTGCCTACGAGCAAAGCAAATATGGAGAGGTCAATGACTGGCTTCTCCACAAGAGGGGGGGGGGATACAATCGAACCGGTGATGCAGCACATGCAATACGAAGCCTGAGAGTCTCTCCCTCTCCAGTGCACTGAAATATTTGACTGGGCCGCCTAATACAAAGAAAGGAAGTGGCAACCGACTAGTTGAACAGATTGTGCGGTCTACATCGCCACTGCCAAGAGTCTGTGGTGAAACAATTTCCAAACTAAGGATCGTCAAACGACTGGCAAAAAATATTTTCCCAAAAGTTGTTATTACACACATCATATATCTGTTGCGTGAGTAATCAGTGAAGACGTCAGATGCAACCCATCGGTGAACAGAGCGGTGGCCAATAAGCCCAATGGCCAGGTCTGGCTAAAAGCGAATTGTCTGTCAGAGGACGGCTCAAATCAAATAAGTGAAGTGGATTCGGTAGCGCATCTGATTAAAATGGCATTGTATTCAACAAGGTAGAAGTATAAATTGAAAAAAAGAGGTGACGATAAACACTTGAACTTGCTTTAAGAAGCTCGAATAGCATGTGGTAGAGATGAGAGGGCACATAGACGAATTCAATAACTCCGTTGACATCTGAATAAAAAGAAAACAAAGGCATAAAAAATGCACAAAAAGGCGTGAAAATGGGTTAAAAAAAGTAGAATAGGTGGCGAAAAATGACCATTTGAGAGGCTGATCTTCAACTCAGGCGAGTCGGCGTAGTAGTGGTCACAGAGCAATTTGGCGTCATCATAGGCGTCTTGGAGTATGTGAACAACGTTGCAGTGCTGGTCAATGCAGCCGACAAATCGATGGTGTTTATTCAATTCGGGACCGAATACAAGCACTATAATGAAATAGATATGTAAGTGTAAAATAAAACCACCAAAATGAAAGCAACTTACAGTGTTGACTAGCGAGCATACGGATGCTAATACGCATCAAGAAAAGTCGATCGAGAAAATATTGCAGCTGATTATTTATAACCGGATCCTCGCCGTGCTTTTCTCTCATTTCCATTACGCCCTAAAATTAAGGGGAATTAGGAGCGCAATTGTAGCTTTCATTACTGAAGCCATGGTTTCGACAACAGTCGCGTGCCTGGAAAGAGCCGTGTCTAGAACAACGAGAAAGTCATCGCAATCTTTTGCGGTTAAATCTTTATCCTCAAAGCTGATAAGATCCATAAAAGTTTCTTCATACCTATGAATGAAGGAATAAGATTAATTTCAAACCTACCAACTAGTGACCAAAAATGCTGAGGGTGTTTCTAATAACTTTTTAGGCAAAAGATGTAACTCCTGTAAAATATTAGCAAACCGAACAGGCAACTCTAATCTTAGAAAGTTGGTGGACTTTGCAATTTCTGAACTCGGACTTTTACCTGGGGCAAGGGTCATTAAAATATTGCTTAATTACCGAAAGCTGCTAATGTTTTTAAAGAAAGCGGAGTTGGGCTAAAAGATGCGTATTTGGCAAACTTCTCGGTTGCTCTTACTGGTAGTGCTAACAGACGTCTAGTTAGCCACATTTTAGTAGGTAAAATGTTCAGTTAACTGTATTCATAAAGTAACGCAGTTCAGAAATACTTCAAACAAGGTTTTACCTTCAAGTTATTTAAACACTTTCAATTTCGCAAAAGAAATAAATTGCATAAAGAACACCAAATCTTAAAAAAAGCATATTTATGCAAAGTCGGTCCCATTTGTGCATGTACTAATATTGATAAAAATATTTAGCATTCAAATTGAAGCATATCCATATATTCTTATGTGTTTTATAAATATTTCTGAAAAACTATGCTATTTATTCTATTTTACCATTATTACCCTTTTGGATTGCATATATCTTGGTTTGAAGATTTCAAAGTTGCGTACTTACAGGTTTTTTGAGGTTTTCTAAATTTTCTCAAATAAAGCATTATCAAATCTGTCAAATCCAATGCTAGGTATATCTTTATTTACGATCATTAAACATTGGGCTTGGTTTTGTATTTTGATTTCTTAAATAGTAGTATTAAAATTGGCTTATTTTTCCAAAGGCTAAGGGTGTGCGTGGTAAAGAATCTTGACGCGATTATCCCTAGCAATTTCATCAATACTCGCATAGCTAATCAGCTATTAATGTTAACTCAAGCTCTATTAAATGTTTTCAAATATTAATTGTTATTGGTTTGAACCTAATTTCAGTCTGTTTCCCCTATGTCGTTGAGGCAGTTTAACTAATTTTCGTTCAAGTGTATTTTGCTGTAGAGATTGCTGAGAATAAGTCTATCCTTATTCCTATATCAATCTGCCACAGATGTCAGGATAATTGTGTAAAATGAACAGAAATTTAACCTCCTTGACTTGATTTGTACTAGATAAATATGAGTCCAAAGTTATTGATAAATCGTATTTAAAAAAATAATCTATTTTTTATGATGCAAAGGTACCAGAAATTAAGTCTTACAAATGGCTTTTGGATATTTAATTTATCTTAATTTTTGCGTTTTTCACACCAGGAACTGCAAACAAAGCTATGTGACTGTTATGAAACAAGGTTAACTTGACCCAATTGGGCAGAATAGAAATTGAGAGCATAAGACCATATCATGTCCCTAGATCAGCACGAAGGTTGGTGAGAATCCACCTCAATTTAATAATTGTCACGGCCAAGATTTCATCAATGCGTATTCTTTTCTAAATAATTCCAAATCCAACCGATTTATGAAGGAATAGTAGGTTATCTGCTTAGATAATATTTAAGATGGTCAACACTTGTCACAAGCACACGCGTTAGGCATGATGTCATTACCGAAAACTAAATTCCGCCAATTACTATACAAGCTCCAAGTATCATAATCCTAGTTTTGCTCCCAAATCACGAAATTAAGCAGTAAGCTATGAGAATGTGAACAATTTGGTAAGGCAAACAGCCTCTCTGAACGCATCCCCATTGCCTGTTCTGTCAGATTCGTATCCTACCCCCTTCATTCCAGTCACTCTTTCCTTGATTAAACTGAGCAAAGGTATTTCGTATTAAAACGGGCATTGTTGTATATTATGTACTCGATACATCAATTTACGGAAATATTACACAATCCTACTTATAACGACTTCAGTAGCAAGAATCCTATTTGAGCGAACAAAATCTTATATTTTTATTTACAAACCTCACCCATACATCAAAAAGAAAGTAAGGGGAGATAAAATGGACTTGTTCTATCAGGGTTTCCGTCTCTTTGCAGAAGGAGTCAATACAGCATCACCCTCACTCTCATCTATGAGACAGCTTTTCATTGACGATTCTGAGATATCCATTCCAATTTCGCTAGACCTTCGCGACGGTCTTCGTCTTTTTCTAATTCTTTTCTTAGAATTACCATCTGTCTCATCTACGGACAATGGCTGCTTCTCCTCCGCCTCAAAATTAGCAACAGTTTGCTCCGTTTTCTTAAGTTCCACGGTATCAGATGTCATATCCTCTTTCGTAACTAAAGATTTTACGACAACTTTCTCTTTTGGAGGAAGATCCACTACCCCTTTCAACGCCTCACTTATTGACGTTGAAACTTCTTCCCCTTCTGGCAATTTTTCGACCGCCGTTTCTTCTTCAATCTCATTGTTCTTGTCTTGGTATTTAGCTCCAGCACCTTCGGTCTTCTTTTTCCTTCCACCCCTTGTGTGCTTTGTTTTGGAAGTAGTTTTTGACTCCTTCATCTTCCTCCTCCCAGTGAGAGGAGGAGGAGGAGGAGCCTCGGCAGGAGCCTGCTTGGCTTTCACTTCGAGAAATTGTGCGGCAGAAGCTTCCTCACTGGGATAGAGAAGGGCACGCATCCTGACAGCGAGACAATTCAGCGACTCCATGTTGGAGGACATTCGATCGAGAATGTCGCATGACCTTTGGTACTCCTCATTTTTCTTCATCGTCGGCCGACCAAACACCTCTGCGGAAAAAATAGCAAATAGAAATTTTATAAGCCAGTGAAAATGCAAGCAAGCATTAGATGAAAGCGGCCAATGCTGCAAAATGAGCGATCTTTCACACAAATTGTCGACTTCATGTCCTTTCCACATTAACTCGACTTACCTATGCTTTTCTATCAATAGACGACTCTTTAGAATATTTGTGTTCCAAAAGAAGAGCACACGGGTTCTACGAGGGGAACTCTTTCCATCCACTAGAATGAACATAGTGATTCGACTTTATTATAGACCTGACCCGCGTAAAGGTCAGTTCACTTTCGACTTAGTAGTCATCGGCATTCTTCGAATGAACTCCACGGATGATGATTATGAAACCCAGTAACAGGACAATACAACGATTGTCACCTCCCATACCGACTCGACAGGAGGCCTTTTTGATGGAAAGAGCCATCAGCCACCAACGCCGGGCAGAGTATCTGTGTAACCGTGTCTTCAGCTCTACATCGATATCTCGGACTTATTTCACATGCGTAAATTTTGCACTGATTGCTGTTTACGTCATTTCCAGTGTTAATTGTCTTCATCAGTTTGGTCCTGCTTAACAAATATACAATTATCTTAAAACAACCCCCACTTGCAAGATTATGCTACCATCCCCCCAACTTTAGATGGCAATGCGTAGAAATGCGAATTAGAGAGATTCTCAATAATTGATCTCGCCAAAATACTCCCACATTCCCACATTCATGTCGTGCAATATAAAATGAACGCGCTCATGTGCAAAATGCCACTTGAAGAGACCCAGGCAGGGTCATTTAAATACTTCTTGTGAAGAAGACGAGACGGTAAATAAAACGACAACGAGATTCCAATTCCAAGTTGCGTTAAAAAAACAGGTCTGGTTGTTGAAACGGCAAATATTAAAATCTTATTCCCAGTGGTGATATTAGTAAGAGCCTCTCAAGTGCAAAAATCGCAGAATACGTTTTATGGAATGAGCAGAGGGTTAAAACAATTGGCCCGACACCCCATGGACCAAACCTACTCAACTACTGGAGATACAGCAACTGGAGCTATAGAGTTTTTATTAATAAGCACGAAAGAGCGCTTACTTGTGACAGTCCTCAAGAGGTGGACACAGGTGGGTGTGAGGCTTGGATGCCAGATGTTGAGTCGAATGAATCGAAGGAGACGATTCATATCCGCTTCCGATTGGCCAGCCACAGCGGCACTGAGGGTGGCCCGACGCGCTAACTCGCGCACCACCGCGACCACGGCTGCTTTCGCCATCTCTGGAGCAACCCCGACTCGTAATGCCTCACTCAGCGCCTTCGTGTGCTGGAAACGAAGCAGACTGCCAGTGAGACGGGCTATCGACGCCGGCTCCTTCGAGGACTTGGCCACGAAGAGGTTTCGTGAGATCTCCGTGTGCTACAATAAAGATTAATTTTAAATAAAAATATTTTTTTTCGTTATAATTAACTATTTTCAGGGTTCTACTGCACACCAATTCCAGTATTTCGAACACTTGATTAACGACAGTAACCTCTCACCATGTATCCACAATTGGCTTATAACTGGCGTGATCTTTGCTGCTTCGATCAAGGGTGTTCAGAACCTTTCCATCTGTTAATGATATTCCTTCCGACCAAACTACTTCCAATTTGCACACACGTACAAATCACGTTACTCACATCAATTACGCCATTAAAACAGGAAATTCTGCGGTCTCTTCACTACTTCGCTACCTTCACATCCTGAACGATAATTTTCAAGTGCAAACACGACTTTTCGTGATTCTACTTTAAGCTCCTTAAAGCTTTACCAAACATCAAAAGTCGATTAATTGTTGTGGGGTCTAAATTGGGGATTAGACACAGTTGAGAAGCCAAAAGCCCATACAAGAACATACCTCATGGATAAGCGGAGCTCGTGATCCACTGAATCCCCAGTCCTTGGGGGCGAAACGAGATCCGCCAGAGGGCGGAGCGGGTGTCTTGAACCACTCATCGGCAGTCAGATCCTTCTCCGACATTTGTGTCTTCTTGCCTGCATTAGAGAAGGACGCAGCCAGTTCACGCATCTCCGGGTCGATGACTGAAAAGGCCTCCTGTTCCTTTGCACTTGACGAGGCCTTCAAGGCCATCTGGGTGGAGGGAGTGACGAAGGAAAAGGTACGAACCACACCCGACTCCATTCCTACCACTACATACCGCAAGTCTGACTAAAATGAAAAAAGGAGAATAAGTGTGCTTTCACTCGTCCACTGAATATATTGAACAATCACACTGGTGATGGTACCACTCAAGGAAAGCTATAATGAAACGAAAAATGAAGTTGCGAAATATATGCTAAAGGGGAATTGCCGAATATCGAATTAAGCGCAGATTAGATTTTCAACAACTCGAACTAGCTTCTTGAAAGCATCAGGAGTAGAATGTAACTTTCAATAATATTAAAGAATCTCAATATTTGAATTATTACGAAATAATTTATGAGGATGACATTTTTTTATTTAATCAGTTAAAGAAATAAGTAAATGGATTCTTAAGCGTAGAAGATTTAAACCCTCTTTATTTGCAGGTGAATGTATTGCATTATTAAGTGATGTAGATGTTTACGCGCTCGGAGGCCACGGAATGGACGTGGGTGACGCAGATGCTTACGTCCATCGGTGCCCAGAAAATGAGTGAATTGAACAACCACACCCCTTAACTGGGGAAGGCAGAATTGTACTTCCCATTGGATGCTTATTTATGCCACTATCTACTTCATGAGAAGCAAAAGAAGCGACTTAATGAAATGGATCTGTTACCATTAAACAGACCACAATAGCAGGGAGTCAATGTAATTATGGCCTCTTCTTCCAATTCTTGAATACTACCATTGAAAATCTGGAAACGTTTTGAACAAAAGAGAGAATGCAAACTACAGCTTTAAGGACTCGAATCAAGTAAAATCATTAAATTCAGAAGATAAAACAGGAAAAAACACAATAAGAGATGCTTGAAAGACCTAGCTTTATAGAGAAATGACTTACGAAAGCGGCCAGAGCAGTACAAGGAGAAGGCAGTCTTTCCTGGTGGAAGACGTCAGCACTCTTGAGACTGGAAATTCGCAGCAATCTGTCCATTCCAACAGAGAGTAAAAGCGGATCTTGATGTACATCCGGAGAATGAATGATAGCCATGTCTGTTATCAATTTGTAGTGCATGTAGACACCAGGATGTGCTAATGGATCTGACGATGTCAAATTTGTCTGTAACCAAGGTCTACGAGTTGCTACATCCCAAGTGTACACATATTGATCTGCAGCAGAGACAATGATCTGATCATCGTAGGCAAATTTTAGTGAAGAGGGACTGGAACGAAGATTGAACTTGTGAGCAGGAGAACTTTGCCGCAAATCAAAAAGTGAAACTGCTCCAGTGAAATCACCAGCGCAGAAAAGGTTCTCGTTAACCCTACCAACAGACATGCAACTTGGGGGTTCGTTGTCCAGCCCAACTGGATATTTTGTAATTAACTGGCCAAGAGCTACATCCCATTGTTTGGCAAAACCATCTTTTCCCAAGGACATAGCTTTAAGCCCACCGGGCAAAAAATCGGCATGAAGCACTTCACTAAAATGTTCGATAACAAGAAACAAAGTTACCTATTGTGGGCCTGAAACTTCTTCAAGTGATAAGAGCTTTTATCTGTCGTGCAAAAATGTAGAAACCCATTGTCAGTACCGCCGACAATCAGCTTTCCATCAGCACGATAATTGCAAGTAGTTACTTGTTTCTGAAAACCAGTTATTCTTCTGTGCTTTTTATCCGTCTCAGCTTTGAATATAATTACCTATGTTTCGTTAGAACATAATATGAATCATACTTACCGATCGACCAGTGGGAATCGCATATTTATGAGGCAACTTGAAGTTCGTGGCTACACAGCTAATGCGTTTTCCCAAGTTAAGCCTTCCGTGTTTCTATAAAAAGCAAATTAAAACAAAAAAGCGCTCACATTAAATGAATCCCAAATGCTTTCATCGAACCTCTTCGCTTCATATTCGGTAACAACACCAACACGTCTAATCATGCTGTTTGGCGTAGACAAACTACATACAAGCCTAGCGCGGGAATGAACCAATGGTATGTTAAGACAAAAGATGGTCAATGCTAGTTAAGCGCGTTAGAAGAAGACAAACAATTTTTTCCAATTTAAAGTTATTAATATTATTATATTTGTTATTTTTTCATGACTTTTATGATTTAAATTTTTGCCAAAATAATAACTCATTAATTCATGCGAGAATAAAAAGGTTTACAATTCGGAAAGCTTGTGATTCTTTCCCGTTATTTTCTATACTTGCAAAAGATTTTTGTAGATTTGCGATATTTATTTATGGCATAATTAATTATATGCTTTGATGTGGGGGGTACCCAAAATGGAAAAATGAAATCCAGATATAAATGTTGACTATATTAATATTCTCTGATTAAAACAGCCCTACTGATTTCTTTTCAAAGCTGAGAGAATTTCCATTCTTTATCTTCGATTTAAATCAAATAGCGAAAAACGTTCTCATTTTAATTACATTAAAAATAAACTATAATCAAAAGAATTAAAACCTAATACTTACTTCAAATCTTGAACTGTTTTCCTTTTTTTCTCCGATAAAATCTATATATACGAATGATAGAAGATTGTATAAGTGAGCTTAGTTGCAGATTTAGAAAATGGATGAAATATTGGATTTTCCATTGTATGCGTGATTGTCTTAATATATTCAAAACACGCTTTGCTCCATCAGAGCCGATGCGAACCTCTTTCACTTAAATGATGATTAACTACGCAGTTTGAATATATTGATGACACCTTGATGACAATATGTTGGGAAAAGCGTATTTGGTTGCTAGTTCATCTCCATTAAGTTAACTTACTACTCTAAAACTTTGTGACATTTTCTTCGAAACCAATTGCCCCCAACTGACAAATAGCATATAGAAAATATCAATCAGGACAAGTAAAATTTTGACAAAATGAGCTCTTCCCAGAAGTTCTAAGTCTACAAATAGGCAAACATATAGATTTCTTTCATCACGAGGTAGTATAGACGATTTTTCCCGACTGAAATTCTCCGAAGGATTCCTTCTGTAAATTGACGTCACTTAAAGTGCCTCGTTAATGGGTGACTTGATTTATTCCTACTTTCTCTCCCTGGTTCTCATTGTCTAAACAGAAAAAATTAAGCTTCATACAAACTCGGGCTATTTTATGCTTTTTATATAAAAACACCACCAAGACCAATGCTGATAAAACTTTTCTTGAAAATATCCTGATATTTTCATTCATTGCATTATTCACTAACTTGCCTTTTATTATATAGAATATTCAGTCGAGATTGCGCAAATATCCTTTACTAACCTTAACTATCACCTCTAGCAAAGTCTACTGGTAGAAATTTGCTTCAAAATTTTCCAATAGCATGGGGAAAACGGAGTGTACGTTGTGTGGATAGTTCATTGTCAATTCTGACAAAACGTAAAAAATAATAAATAACTAATTACTTATAACCAGAATTTGAATAAACATTACGGCTGAAAGGATCTTTGCACGCATGACCGCACTTGCTCGCTACTCACTGTGTGGGACACGTCATCGCATGCCTGCAAGCCAGGATTGGGAGGCGCGACCGTACAAACAGTGACCTATCATTAACCTCTGTTTGTTTAACCTAATCCGCCATCCTGATCACGATTAAGCTTCCTGCGTGTACACATTATCCGCAATATTCGTACTGAATAAACGTGCTCCGTGCTACACGTCTGTTTCCTTTTATGGCTGGGCTATAGCTTAGCTGGTTCTGGGGGTCTAGCTAGATGTTGGAGAATCTGCCATAGAGATTTCTGAGTCGGTTAGGCTTTAATAAAGTAGCAATCCGCTACACTGTGTAAAACCACGCACTTTTCGGAAAAGTTAAGTTTGCGTGAGAATGCTTTGATTGAACGTGATAGTATTGCAGATTCCATATTGAAATAAATAAATATATATATATCTTTGCATTTTACATTTTGAAACAACACAATTTCCAAGAGCTTAAATTGATAAACTTCCACACCAATAAGAACGCATGGCATTTAATAGGAAAATTAGCTGAGGTAATTAAAAAGATGTTGGTTAATTCTTGTAACCATCCTGTAATTTAGCATAGTTTAATAACTATGCTAATTTTAATAATAATATTAAGATTTTCATGGATGCTAACTATTATTTCAATTGTAGCGGATTGCTACTTTAATAAATCCTTGATCAACTCAAACTCATCGATCGTTTCGCGAGCTGGCCGATCGCCGTTTCCCTGCACGACACCACGCCTACAATGGTGACTAAAGCCCTGATAGAAATGCGGATGTCCATATTCAGTGTTCCATCCGTGATCACGACAGAGCAGGAGGATCACAGTTTGTTTCTGCCTTATTCCGCGAATTAAACCGCCTCTTAGGTTCAACACATATTCATGCCACCGCCTTTAACCCAGAAGCCAACGGTCTCGTCGAACGTTTTCCTCGACGGGTAAAGTATGCCATTGCCTCTACTTCTTCTGGGTTAAATTCGACGGAGCGATTACCCATAATCCCTCTGTCAATTCGGAACTCTGTAAAGGTAGACATGGAATGCTCCCCTCTAGAGCCCATGAAGAGAGCTGAAATATAAAGTAAAACGTTATGAGGTCACGAATGCAGAGACCTCTCAATCAATCAATAACAAAGAACATTACCAAAGTGCATATAATAATAATTAAGCTTTCAATCAGTCAACACACAGCATAACACAGTGCCCACCCTGCACACAACCAACGTAAAGGACTTATATATATCTCCAAGGTAACATCATCCCAACGAACGTGTTGTAAAATTACGCGTCTGCTTGTACCGTGTCTTTGCAGTAGCTTAGTTTATCTTGGAAACCACTCCAAACTGGGAGAATCTGCCAGAGAGATTACTGAGTATCAGTGAAGGCTAATTACAGGCCCTACCATCTTCTCCCTGATTTCTATTTCGATCATCTTTCTGCTATTGAGTTGTGGGGATAGATGCAAGTAAGTAAGTAAGCAATGAAAGTAAATTTTCTCCGAAAAAAGAAATCGACAACTAGAATTCAACCAAGGGTGTGAAAATCGCTTTTAGAGCTGGAATTCATAAAATCAGTCAGCATTAAGTCACAATTAGATTTCTTGGCTTGTAAAGCACGCCAATATCTATTTCATAATCTCAGTGACTTATTTAGAATTTTAGTTTCGTAGCAAACTATGCAGATTGGAAGTCGAGTCGAACTTTTGAGCATAAATAAAGGCACTTAACAGGCTGCTTGATGTATCATTCTACGGACCAATTATATCATTAAACACGCATACCTCATTTAGATAATATTACCAAAGTCTTCTTAAAAGATTTAAAAAAAGCAGTACATCTTTTAACATAGAACTTAATACCGAAAAAATTGACAATTATTCTTTGACAATATATTATATGACTTCAATAGCAGAAAATATCTAGGTTCACCACAGTTTTATTTGAACACATTTACTGATGGAAAATTTGAGTGTAGAAAGCGTATATAGAAATGTTCAATGTGTAGATAAACGTAAATGAGAATAAACTCCATAATGAAAATTAATGTGCTCTAAGAGATAATTTATTTATCGATTGTTGACTCTACACAGTGGAATGTGTCAAGCTTATGAACGGAAGCAAAAAGTTAACTAACTTTGATGTATGATATTATAAAAGTGCCTGGACGTTCATATCAAATGAGAATAATATAAGATTTCAATTTATAGGGTATGATTAATTTTGAATATATGAGCATGCGCAAGGAGTAATTACTGAAAATTATCAGAAGTTGAAATAACATTTAAAATACTATTTTTAGAGTTAAACATACATGCATTAAAAATAGTAGAGCTTGAATACAAATGTTTATCATTGCGTCACAAACCGCTCCCTAGTTAAAAAAATTACCTATGATATGGGTAGTTGTGGAAGGTTCAGAGTCCCCTGTAGTTCAGGGCGTTATTTCCTATCATTTTTAGTCAAAAGAACGCTTTGTCGCACTTCGAATTTGCATTTAAATCACATTCGACACATACCTCCAAGCGCCATTAATTGGTATCCTGGTCACATGCAAAAGGGACTCAAAGCAATATTTTCTCGCATGGGTGAAGTCGATGTTGTGATCGAAATACATGATGCTCGCGTTCCCCTCACTGGTCGGTGCCAATTTGTAAAAGAAGCTGGTCTGGTATATTCTATCTTGCTGGAAGTGTAACTTTTGATTTAGATTCGACCACATATATTGGTTATGAGTAAAACCGATCTCGCTGAGCCCATTAAAGATGTAAATGAATACAAAAGCCTAATTTCCTCGGGGGATTGTGACGGTGGTCCTTATTATCATCCTCCCTCTGAAATATTCTTCGCCAACCTCAAACATCCTGAGAAGCAAAAGAGGCTACTCAATCGTATACTTTTTAGGTAAGAATGCTACTAATGAATTTACTTCACTATCTAGTATAGCTCGACTATCTTCAAGTGCGTGGCAGAGTCGAAATTTTCTAGACGCTGAGGATTGCGATGCTGAAAATGCACAAAATCCCACTCAACGCACGGTCAATGCGATTGTTGTGGGTCTTCCGAATTGCGGTAAAAGCACTCTGATTAATGCGCTTCGAAGTTTTGCTACTGGCGGTGGTAGGGGATCAGCTGTAAGTGTGGGGAAGGACGCTGGTCGTACACGGAGTGTAGGTGGACCAGTAGTTATCGCAAGGGACTTTCCCGTGATTGACGAAAGCGGCACAACTCAAGAACTCTGCACCATCCGACTGATTGATACTCCGGGGATTCTGGAACCAAAGGCGCAGACCTTTTGTGGACAACTAAGTCTCGCCATCTGTGGCGCTATGGATTGGAATGCGGTTGACAAGTGCAAGTTGTTCAGCTTTTCGCGTTTATATAAATTTTCTTCTTAGTGGTGCTCCTGCTTATTTTGCCATGCCAATAGGTCAATCTATAAGCGTTCTTTTCTTAAATCAATATTTTTAATTTCTCTAGTAAAGTTTTATTAAAGCTACTTTCTACTCAAACTTAGGAAAGTGATAAGGAAAAAGTGGTATTGCTTCAATTTTTTTCTCTTGAAGTCGCAAATTGTAATTTACATCATAATGGAGCGTTTCTAGCTTTTAACTAATTTATTATTTGTATCATTCATATTAATTGGAATCTCTCAGTCAAATTCAGGAGAATTATAAATCCTAATAATCATGATTGAAGCGTTCGCTTTTCCCTAAACATCGGTGAGGCTTTCATGGAGATTTGTCCAAATCGGGAAAACAAAGTACCTCATTTGTTTGGAATTCTGATTTTACTTTTGTCGACGTTTTAAAAGTTTAATTTTCTGCAATGCTACTAGGTCACCGTGGGGAATCAGTTTTGTATTCTCTTCCTTTGATGTTGATATAATTAGCATAGACGAAAGGAAATATCGATTTTCTAATAGCTTAACTTAGATTCATATGGATTTTTTGTTACTATCATTTTAGTTGTCTTGGCCGATTACCTACTTTTCTGCTTGAACGCTCGTTCTAACTTTGAATATGTTCGCACTATTGGTCTCCCGGGTCCAACCGAACGAGTGGACGAGTTGCTTGCCTGGATAGCTGCTCGGCGCCGTCTATTTCAAACCACAACGACATCCGTTCGCCGCCAATGCTCTGAAGGTGGTCCCACCCCCAATGGGAAACCCGATTTGAACGCCGCCGCCACTTATCTACTTCGAGCCTTCAACCAGGGTGCACTTGGCCGCATTACTCTCCTCCCCAGTGTAGATGAATCCCGTTCGAAGGATTTCTTCGTTCCCACCTCCTCCCACATGTACAGATCAAGTCAATAGATGAATGCTCAACCACTCCCCTGTTTCTCGTTCCTACCCTTAATGCGTGACCCCCTTATTTGGGAGCTTCTTCTTTTTTTCTTTCAGCAATCCCCAATGGAAGAGGAGGCGATGGAGTCCAAGACACTAGACTGGAGTCAATTTTTGCAAAAGAAGGCCGAGTTTGAGAAACTCCCAATTCCTGAAGACTGGAAGGGATGGGTGTCCTACAAATTCCTCGAAGTGAGTCAATTTAATTTTAAATCCTTCTAATGATTTCCGGAATTATTCTTATGCTAGATATTGACTTCCGTTACATTTTCTTCGATTTTACTTTCAAGTGATAAGGACAGAAATATTACGTGACCCCGCAAAAGTAATAAATATTATTTTCAGAATGTTGGGATACCCGGTACCTCTTCTGTCTTGCCTACCCTCTATTATGAATTAAGTCAGGACATTGTAAGTAGCGTGGGGTCTATAAGTGGGGAGTCGAATGGCTCGAGCACCATTTTTGGAGCATAGCGACAATCTTAAGGTAATTAGTGGAAAATAGTCGAGCAAATGGGAATTTGAAGAGGATGAAATCTCAAACTGGACAACTTAAAAGTGGTATGAGAGTAGAGAAAGATGCGTAAAAGTTGAGATTCGAATAATAACCCCACTTTCTTTTTTGTTAATTCGCAGTACGCGCTGTGGGCAGTGGAGGATCCGTGGGGTTTTATGACGAGCATCATGATGGTGGTCGGGGTTCTCTTCCTAGTGAGTGCGGCGTGCTCCTGGAAACTAGCCAAGCTTATCGAGAAGGAGGAGGAGGACAAGAAGCGGAAGGCGCGTCGAGCCAAGGCAATTCGCGCTGCTTCTGGCCGTCATCCCAAAGCCGAGTAACTCAGAGGTGAATGATCCCCATCAGTGCTTCTTGCTCCCCCCTCCCCCCCCCATCCCCCTCAAACAAGTCTGAATCGATCTATTTGATTGACTCTGTGTGACTGAATCCGTTATCAACTCGGATAGTTTGCAGTCACAAAGGTAGTAGAACAGGTTGGTTTTTTAGACAGTTAGGGGGGGGGAGGGAAGCACTGGTTCAAAATTGCGTTTGAGGACGGTGAAGAGTACGTTATAAGTATTATTTATAGTTCCAGCCTTTATGCTCACCAAAATTCCCCTTTGAATTCTTCGCATACATTTCAGCTGCAGTTATTTAAGAGGCCATAGGAATGTCACTTTCAGAGAAGTTAGAAGGCTAGGAATGTGACTTCGGGCCTAGTTTCCTCCAATTTTCCTGCAAGGAGGGCGGAAGACTTGCATCAAGGAGGTGGAAGTTTTGCATTCTAGGGGGGGGGGGGGGGGGGGGTGGGCGCGAAAAAAAACAGTGTGGAATCACC
>UZAE01012547.1:0-14046 GCA_900617975.1 Rodentolepis nana | reverse complement strand
TTTTTCATTTCCCCCCCCCCCCCCCCCCCTCCTCTTTAATCACCTGACAATTACTGCAATGCCTCCTTCTTTTCATTAATATTATATTTTTTACTCTTAAATTGGCCTCCAATCTTCTCAACTACTTTGTTTTACTGAGTTAACATTTGACATATTACAATCCCTACTAGGAGGGTTGAGTGGTGGATCGACCGTGAGATTAGGGAGGAAACGAGAGTCCGTGTGAAGGAAAGTGAGATGAGAAGACTGAAAGTCGCTTTGCCAACTAGTGTACTTTATTTTGGTCGAGTGAAAAGGTGTGAAAGCGATCGAGAGGGAGACACCACAGTGTTTTCTGAGCATAGGAAGTGCGATACGGAGTTCATGACATATCGAGGCTAACCACCATTGCCTGGCCCTATTCTAACATATTTGGCCATTGAAATCCAACCAAACCACATCCTACTGCCTAGTCATGTCTGCGGTGTGCCTTTCTCTGGGCTCTGAGCCCCAGCATTACAAGGTGGGTCTTAAGCATCGATTACGGCAGTTGCGATGTGGGAAGATGAGGTGAAGGGCCACAACAAATTGGAAAACAGGCAACCGAATTGTCACGAAGTAGGCCTGAGTGATGATTATCCATTAATAAAAAAAAATTCCTTTAATCGTATTTTCCACGAGGGCACTTTGGATTTTAGTTCACAAAGCCCCCATGTCTCACCTCCATCTGTGATTTCGAGACAAGTTCATCGATTTTCTTGTCGACCTTCCTGCCCCCACGCACCCCCTGCTCCAGTGTCAAGATGAGAGAAAACGTCATTTATCTGCTGGCATGCCTCGGATTAAATGTTCTCAATTCTCCCCCACACACTCTCCCGCATGGAGATTGCGACTATGTGCTGATCTGCGTGGTGTAGGCCCGTAGTTATCTACTATTAGCTGCTAGTCACAACTTTTAACCCGGTGACCCTGATGTGCTTACTACTCCAATATGCTCTTTTCTGCTTTGCAATGTGGATAATCTGGTCGCATTCTCTTTGATTCCCCCCCAAGTGAAGTGAGAAAAGTCTACCCAATAAGGCATATCCAGAACAATTTGACATGATCCAAAAGGTTATTTTTGGAACTAAGTCGCAATTCTGCCACCCCCCCCCCCACCCCCTCCATATTCATGCTGGAGAAGAACAAGCAGCTTACAGGTGAAAATAGTCGAGAGGGGGTGGGGGGGGGCACAGAAGAGTGTTTCAAAGATGTAAAAGAGGCCGACACGATGGGAGAAAAAAAGTGAGGTGAGTACTGTGAAATTAGTCGAATATGACATACAGTGGAGCCTGAAGTCAACTAAAGGGCGAGTGATAACTATCAAAACGCTTGCCATTTGATATAAATAAATTTCAATACAGGTGGTATGCAATTTTGCAGTCGTATGGCATTCCAGGATGTTATGGAGTATGATGCAATTTGAGCGACGCTGCTTAAAAGAGAGCTCCATTGGCGCGGTACTCAAACAAAGCACTATAATGAGAATAAGAAGTATGCGTGGCAAAATAGAAATTACATGAATGAGCGAACTGTATTTTCAGGTGGTATGCTTAAGGCGGGGCGTAAACTCAAACATCACATCAGTTATTGGTTTAAAAAGTAGGAGATAAAATTGAATTAGCGTGCCTAATATGATGTGCTGGGCTTGAATCAGCCAATTGGGAAATGGGAAGGTATAATTGGAGGAATAATAGAAAAAGAATGAAATAAAGTAACAAATCCGAAACTGATGATTAAAAAACGGTCAATAAGTCAATTTCATGGAGGACTAAAATTTGCAGTAATTCTAAAGACAAATCCTGAAATTCGGAACTTGATTTGCACAGCTAGTAATGATTGTACAAACTAATCCAAGCGATTAGCTGCAGTTCCACTCAGGTTCTTTAGTGGCAAGTTTATTAATGACAGTCGTGTCAAATCGGGGTTTGATCGATCACTTCTACTGGGAAAGTGTGATTCAGTCGATACTACAAGAGCGTGCCCTCATTGTTCCGAGGTTTCACATACAGTCCACAGCCGGCGGATACCTTAATGTTTCCTTCGAATTCCACGAAGGGGAAATTTACGCTATTGGAGACAAAAAATTGGTAATTAGACTAATTTTTCATGGCAACTTGGTCTAACCCAAACTACCTTGGTGCAACAATTTCCGTTTGCCATAACTTAGTGGGTGCTTTATGGGGTGTGCGATAGACTTACCTCCACGTGGTGCACCCTGGGCAACGTATACTCATACGCAAAAAAGTCTATTAACCGGCAGTTGACTTCTGACTTCAAACTGCCATTACCCCCCCCCCCCCTGTATGGCATATCCGACTACTTTCGCATTACTCACCTCACCTTTCTTCTTCCGTTGTGTCTGCCTCTTTTACATCTCTGAACCACTCTTCTGTTCCCCCCTCCCCCTCTCGACTTTTTTTCACTTTGATATTTCTTCTCCTCTGTGAGGCCTGAAGCCAACTAAAGGGCTAATGAAACTATCAAAATGTGTGCCATTTGATATAAATAAATAAGTGGGTGCTTTATTTACATTTCAGCTTGGTTTATGATAACTCAAAGTGACTTAAGGGTAAGAGAATTGGGAAGCCATTTATCAGTATCTCAAATGAGAAGTTTTCCGCGAGAGAGAGAGTAGAATCAAGATCAGGCCTTTCACAGTTCTGGGAAAAGCTTCAAGATCACTATAGAGCTCTACAACACGCGGCCACCGTAAAACGAACCAGTTCCTTTGAGTTGCTGCTGGTCTGCACTTTGAGACCCTAGATAAGTCCGGAAGTTGATTTTTTAAAGCTACAATTGATGTACACATTGTGATGGGAACATATCCTCACCACATTTTGAATCCTCAATCTCTTTTTTCCTTTATACTACAAAAAACATCTTCGTGTTCACTTGTCATAGAACAACCAAAGCAGATGGAGTGGCCGTTGCCATTATGAAAATTCGTCTACAGTGGCTCTGCAACAACTCATCCACAAGGTCAGCCTTCCTGCGATACTAGGAAGCCAAACATGTGTTGCTAACAAACGCCTTTAAAGGTACTGTGGAAAAGTCAAGCACAATCGGACATTGGAAGATCTCATTAAGCCTTGCTTGTTTCTTGACCCAAATCATTCCAATTGCTTGCTTTACGTCCCCCCCCCCCCCACCCACCCACCCCAAACAAACGAGAAGCCACAAGGATGAAGTGAGCTGCAATTTTATTTAATCGGCAATGTTCTTGTGGTACCGACGCACGTACTGGGCAGGGGAGCAGGTTGAGGGCGGTGGCCAGTGCATGTGCCGACGGGTGGAAAAGGTGTTGTACATCCAGATGGCCCATTGAGCACCTGACAAGCGATTGTAATCGGCAAGGGAGCGGAAGATGATGCGCGAAACCCGCCATCGTGTCTTGCAACCCCGACGACGTGATGTCATCACACAGCGCGTCATGATGCGAGTGAAACAACTATCTCTCGGCAGACTATGGATCTGCACAGAGGCCGTATCCTGCAATTAAAACGATTGAAATATGATTATCATGGCTTGGCAACCTTGCATCGCTGACCATATTTAAGAGATAGATAGGTGAGGGAGGTTATATGCAGTTTTCAAACACGCTTTCATGACTTGAGAACGTTCTAATCGAATGGAAGTATTTTTAAGGGTTAATAGGGCAAGATTAATTTCTAACGACAAGCGTACTTCCAAATAAGTGGAATGGCAACACAATAGCGTAGTTCTAGTTGAAAAGATTATCTATCTTAGCAATGAGTCATTTAATGCTATACAACTACACCCTAACATTAAATTTCTCTGCCCCAGTTGCTGCTAAGCAACAGATGCATAACGACTACGTTGATTGTTTGGTTTTGCAGCGAGTTCCGGTTTGGAGGCGGATAACATGGCAACAAGGTGCCCAAATAGAGAAGTGTTACTTCGCAGAGTTATTGAAAGGACACCTAATTGCAGTATATGCTCTTCATTCTAACTTGCAATACTGTGCTACTACCATAGATGGAAGGGAATGAAAATAAATGAAGTCCACAAAAGTGAAACCAGGTCACAAAATGACTAATTCCTACTTTAAGTAACAAGACTTGCCTACCATCAGAGGAATTAAATTTAGAACTTGAATTTTTAATACAATTTGGAAGAAAGTAATGCCAAAAGCTAACATCACGCTAAACAGAAGCAGTGCGGTGAACAACGTACGCAAACCTATAAGCATTGTAGAGCAAGGTAAAATGATATATAAAATTTTAGGTTTAGAAGACATACCCGAACATCCTGCGGAAGTAGATTATTTTTTCTGATAGCGTTGAGTCTAGATCGAAGTGGTGCAAAGTGGGAGGCAACTATGCGACGCTTGTAATCACGAACCATGATGGCATCTTGAAACCCGTGTCGAACTAAAGCAAACAGATAAGCAAAAAAATACAACCTACTTTTACGATTTTGGTAGGGAGGGTAGCCCATGAGCTCATCTTTAAGCAAACGCTCATGCTCGGGGCTGCAGTGATGCATCGGAGTTGCGTAAGGTTCGTATCTGTGCTGATGCATGATCTGCTGGGGAATAGCTGGAGGAAGATTAAGTTTGCGAGATATGACGGATGGAAGAACCGAGCTGATTGGGGTTATTCGACAGGCTGCGAACATGGACGTCAAATTCCGCAACGCCATCATCCTTTTGAATAGAAAAAAATCGGATTTAGAACCTGCAAAGCCCAAAACAAAGGTTCTTTAGTAGAAATTAGCAAAGCAACTTTGATTAACACAGAAGGCAATGACCCAATTAAATTATTAAAAACAGTTCCTAATATAGGCACTAAAATTTTTACAAGATATAACAAGAGAAAATAACGCTCTGCTAAGCGAAGACCGAGGCCTTTAAGTGAGCGCTAAACACCTGGGCACTCTCAGGTGTTAATTATTTTGGCCTGAATAAGACCTGGCTAATTTTGAAGTATTTTAAATGCACTGGTTGGACTAATTTCCAAAACCCATATCGATTCCCCTATATCACATTATTTTAAAACAACTTTTTTCAAATAAGATTAAGAAAAAAATATATCCATTAAATTTCATCAGCTGAGATTTATGAGTTTTGAAATAGCCCAGGGTTTTTAAGGTAAGTTTGCGAAAACTGAAAAGTTTTATAACTATTGTATATCTAAACTCTTATTTCCTATATTATGTCAAAGACAGAAAGATTATTTATATCTTCATAAGGTCTTTAAAAAACATTTTTAAACTCTATGCTGAGCTTTTAACTGTCATTCCACTTAAAAAGTAGTAGTTAACATTTTATAATATGGGAGTTAACGTAAAGTAGTTACCTTTGACCAGGAAGTAGGTAGAATGTAGGCTTGCCATCGGAGCAGCTCGAGGATTCGTTCAATTTACAGAAGTCAGTAGAATTGATGATATTGAGAGGTTTTTCCCAACAGAGGCTTGACTCATCGTTTCAGATAGTAAAAATGATATATTATGGTCTATTATTTTAGCCGAAGCTCTATTTTTAAGTTGCATTTACTCTAGTAAAAATAAACATTATAATGTTTGAATAAGGGGTGCGTAATAGATTTACCTCCACGTGGTGCACCCTGGGCAACGCATACTCATTCGGCAAAAAAGTCTATTAACTGGCAGTTGACTTCTCACTTCAAACTACTATCACCCCACTTCATGTCATATTCCACTACTTCCACAGTAATCATCTCACCTTTTTTCTACCTTTGTGCCTGTTTNTAGTTGAATTCTGGCTTCTGTGGTAACGCGTTATCGCTTTGTGCGTCACCGCATGTCTGCACCCCAGGATTGGGAGGTGCAGCCGTACAACTCTGTGACAGCGACCGTACAAAGAGTGACCAATCCGTAGCCTCCGTTTGTTTAACCTAATCAGCCATCCTGATCATGATCAAGCTCCCTGTGTACACTTTATCCGCAATATCCGTACTGAATAAACGCATTCCGTGCTACACGTCTGTTTCCTTCATAGCTGGGGTATAGCTTAGCTGGTTCTGGCAGTCTAGCTAGATGTAGGAGAATCTGCCACAGAGATTTCTGAGCCAGTCAGGCTTTACTAAGGTAGCAGTCCGCTACACTTCACAGAGAGGGGGAGGAACATCAAAGAAACAAAAAGTCAAGAGGGGGAACGGAAGAGTGATTCACAGATGTAAAGAGAGAGATTGACACAAATGCCGAGAAAGGGTGAGATGCGTACTGTAGAAGTGGTCGATTATGATATACAGTGGGATTGTGGTAGTTCGAAGTCAGAAGTCAACTGCCGATTAATAGACTTTTTTTGCAGTATGAGTTATTTAAAAATAAAATCTGCATCAAATATCCTCAACCAGCTTAAATACCAGATGCATATTACTTTTAACGTTCCGCTCATTCAATTTAGTAAACAGCGTCTCCCACAGGAACCAGATCTCGATAACCCCATTCACGTGACCCACTTTCTATGATTTCCACAATTCGAGTTCCATTCACTCAGTACTTTCTCTTTAAATTACCAATTAAAAATTAACTACAACTTATTTATTTTTCGGTGATAACCTGAGAGCCCATATGAGAACCACATGTTTCGCTTGAGAATAGTGGGGTCTTAGTTAAGACTTTACCAAAGGGTATTAAAAGTAATTAGTTATTGATCGCACCTTCGCATTCCTTCACATGACAACTCTGATTTCCTCGCCTATGAAATGTTAAATAATTACATTCATACAATTTTTCTGCAGTAAGCACCACTGATAAATCAGAACACGTAAAATAAAAAAAAAAACAAATTTGTGAGATGAATATGCACAATCCCATAGCATTGAGAATATTTAAATGTAAGCTAGAGTAATATAGGAGCTTTCAAGTCAATGTCAGTTATCTTTTATATGTAAATTATCCATGCTATTTTGTGAATGAAATAAATATTTGATGTGCAGTTGTTGCAATTTCAGGTTGTAGGCGTCTTGCTATCAGCAAAAACGAATCCTTTCCTTTTAAATGACTCCCATTTCATTTAAAAATTTCTTAATAAGGTTTCTAAATCTTTGAGTCTTTCAATTAACTGATGTTTTTGGCCTCCATTTATCTTGATTGGCTAAGTGGGAAAAACAGCGAAACCGAATTTTATTAGTTTCCGATTTTGAATCCTCTCCTAAAATGCATTTTTAAGTACATTTTTATTTTATAACTGACAACTTATTTTAATTTGCATTGTTTGGGTTATGGGGTGCGTGATAGACTTACCTCCACGTGGTGCACCCTGGGCAACGTATACTCATACGGCAAAAAATTCTATTAACTGGCAGTTGACTTCTCACTTCAAACTATCATCACCTCACTGTATGTCATATTCGACTCCTTCCACAATACTCACCTCACCTTTATTCTACCTTTGTGTCTGTCTCTTTTACATCTTTGAAGCNGAGGCTTGACTCATCGTTTCAGATAGTAAAAATGATATATTATGGTCTATTATTTTAGCCGAAGCTCTATTTTTAAGTTGCATTTACTCTAGTAAAAATAAACATTATAATGTTTGAATAAGGGGTNCCCCCCACCCTCTCGACTTTTTTCCACTTTGATGTTCCTCTCCCTCTGTGAAGCCAGAAGTCAACTAAAGGGCTAATGATAGCCATCAAAACGCCTGCCATTTGATATAATAATAATTGTTTGAGTTATGAAGAGTCCCATCGACTTGACTAATAACAAAACATTTCTCGATCAGTCAGACGATTTAATCGATTTCCTTTGAAAAAGAGGGAAGGAAATATTACAGCTAAATTAGTAAATCGCATTTTACTGAACCGACTATAAGATTTGTTTATTTATATTAAATTCTCAATGTCCCCTTGTGCTTCTCCATCTGTTAATTACTCCAACTTGCTCTCAGTTATCAAGTTCGACCAATGTAACCTGGTCCAACTCAACTCGTTCTCCTGTTGTTCTCCTTAAAGGCCGCTGTATCCTATTGGTTATCACGGCCTGAGCTTAATATCATAGACAATACTATGATTTATTTTATTCTATATTCGCATGAAACTCGATTAGCCTATCATAAAGCTGGCCAATTACTAACCAATACAAATCCGACCTGCATTCCTGTATTTTACTAATTGCCCAATCAATTGCGCGCAGTCCCAGTGAATCTGGTTCTAAGGTTCACACAGAGAGGTTAAGTTGTAAATAATTCATTCGCAATATTCAGTGTCTAGTTGGGGGGTGGGGGGGGGGAGGGAGGGGGGCATAAAGCATAAAATGGATGAGAGGAAATTTCCGGAAGGTTGAGCATTCGAGGAACCAGTATTTTATTTCCACAATAAAGTTTCATTCAGAGAACTAAGTCAATTCACACCTAAGTGGAGTGCAAGGCTCATTAATAAGTAAATCAGAACAAATCGCGTTTTTTTAAAACAACAAAAATGACAAGGCAAAACAAATGTTAAGAAAATGTGAATCTAACTAACTTGGTCGATTTCCAAGTTCAATATTGCATTTCATATCTAAATAACTACAGTAATACATGAGAACGATTTGGTCGACAAATAATCCTCAATATTACACTATCCTTCCAATTGCAATTAATATAATACAATTATACGGAAGACTGGAGGTTGCGGTGTGCGTTAATGAAATTAAACCAAATTGGTTACGACCCTCCAGAGATTCGTTAGCCCCCCTCCCCATTCAAAGCTTGATCAACAGGTCGTTATTCAGCAACCACGATGTTGATTTCGTAATGGGAAGATCGAGGGTATGTTTAGGAAGATGTAAAGAAGCTTCTTATATTTCCAGTAAAATGATATACTAATAATTAATTTTAGACAAACTTGTCGTTAAGGCAACCAATGCTATTGCGTTTTCAAAGCAAGGGCAAAGATTTGATTTTGAATAGCCATCTTCAAGCAAATGGTTTGGAGTATCAACATCTTGGTTCTATGCAGCTATCATGACAATTTCAATCGGTGTTCGGAAGTGTTGTACTTCCAAACAAGTTGGCCTCTACAATATTTCTCAAACCCTTAAGAGGGTCGGGCATCATCAGAGCTGTGGATTAAATGTAAGAGTAAATAGGAATTTCGTTCATATATACTTACTATTAAATATTGCACTTGCAGTAAGGGAAAGAAGTTGAAATTCTGGTTTTCCATTGACATTTACTTATATCGAATGGCAGGTGTTTTGATGGTTATCATTAGCCTTTTAGTTGACTTCAGGCTTCACCGAGGGGAAGGAACATCAAAGTGAAAAAGATTCGAGAGGGGAGGGGAAAATAAAAGTGTTTCAAAGACTAAGGTAGAAATGGTAAAAAAAGGTGAGGTGAGTACTGTGAAAGTAGCCGAACATGACATACAGTGGGGTGATGGTAATTTGAAGTCAGAAATCAACTGCCAGTTTATAGACTTTTTTGCCGTATGAGTACACGTTGCCCAGACTATATTTAGAGCTGGACACCGAATAAGGTGGGTCTTCTCCATTTCCTCCTGTAGGTTACACAGGGAGCATGTGGGTTGAGTATATACTCCTAATCTGTGAAGACGTTTTGCCAGGCGATCGTGTCCGGTACTTAGTGTAAATTCAGCAACGGCTTCGATTCTTGGCCAGTCGGCCATGTCATTCACCACCATGCCATGTCATGCCACCATTCATTGTTTCTCCTTTGTTTAAGCTTTAAGCTCATTGCATCTTGAGGTCTGGATTTCTATCCTGATTAAGGTCTTCATTGTGTGGAAAGACATCAGCTGGTCTATGCCTAGCAAATTGTTGTCCCCTTCTTAGCAAGTGTGTCAGCAAGCTCATTGCCTTTAATGCCACAGTGACCAGGAATCCATTATAGACCTACTGTTTTGCTTTTTTCTCTCAGCAGCTGATAGAGTTTTTTTACATTCGCATATCTCAGCCGTTTGGGTGGCTCTCTGTTTTCAATTGAGTTTATTGCTGACTGTGAGTCCGAATGGATTACTGCATTTTTTCATTTCACTTCAGGCACCCAGACAGACTCAAATGTGCCGTATNTTTACAGAAGTCAGTAGAATTGATGATATTGAGAGGTTTTTCCCAACAGAGGCTTGACTCATCGTTTCAGATAGTAAAAATGATATATTATGGTCTATTATTTTAGCCGAAGCTCTATTTTTAAGTTGCATTTACTCTAGTAAAAATAAACATTATAATGTTTGAATAAGGGGTGCGTAATAGATTTACCTCCACGTGGTGCACCCTGGGCAACGCATACTCATTCGGCAAAAAAGTCTATTAACTGGCAGTTGACTTCTCACTTCAAACTACTATCACCCCACTTCATGTCATATTCCACTACTTCCACAGTAATCATCTCACCTTTTTTCTACCTTTGTGCCTGTTTCTTTTGCATCTTTGAAACACTCTTCTCTTCCCTCCCCCCCTGTCGACTTTTTTCGCTTTGATATTCCTTCCCCTCTGTGAAGCCTGAAGTCAACTAAAGGGCTAATGATAACCACCAAGACGCCTGCCATTTGATATAAATAAATAAATGTTCGAATAAATAGATCGTTTTTTAGTCCACCTTGTTTCTCTAGTGTTTATGCTCTTGAACATAATTATTTGTTGCTATTAGTTGACAATTAGATTGCAAAGGTAAGTATTTTGATTTTGCTGAAAGAATAAAGGGAATCAGAATTCTATATGTTTCAAGGTTTGGGTGGCCAGTTCACTTATGTCTCCTACGCCAAAACGTAATATCTAAATATATTAAAATGGCTAAATAAACTTGAATAGATATTCGCAACAGGAGAGGCAGCATTTGAATTTTGAAATTCCCATAGAGTAATTTCCCATCCATACAGGAATGCGTTTTGGCTTAAACAAATAGCTTTGTTTTCCGCATAAATTAAAAGTACCCGAATTTTTTATCCAATTTGCACTGATTCACTTTCTCATCTTGATATTGTCACTTCATTTATTCACGCAATAACATCAACCAATTCTGCCTATCCTTTCCCTCGAGGAAGTGAATTAGTTGTTGGGGCATCAAATCTGCCAGATTTATCATAGCAGCAAAACCTAATGAGCATAAAAACACAACATTCGTCGCCTAGAGAGCAAGAATCGTTTATTGAAAGATAAAAGTAATTACGTGCTAAAATACGAAGTTTATCTCGTGGCTAGCTTTATTAATCAAGTGTAAAAGGAAGCCTGTTTTAATTCGTGAGGTATTCTAGATAAATGCTAAATTGAAATTAGAGTAAACTCATGGGAAATATGTGCAAATGACAAATTCCCAAGAAGCATATGGGAAAAAAATCAGTCTTTAATAGAATGCGCGTAAATAAACCCAAAAGCCGGTCTATTGATTGGCCTCCTTCTGCAAAGGGCTGTTAGCATTGACCTTGACCAAGCAGTTGCTTCATTACTAATGTTTGCCTTCCTTCTCCCTTCGTGCGCCCAAGTGCTCAAGCCACCCCATTGGACAAATGACTCAACGCGCTGATTGGATACTTCTGCTAAAATGTAGCGAGCAGTCAGCAAACTGTGATCCTTCACAAGGGTAAGTTGGCCACACGATTATACGAATATCTTGATTTTACGTAAAATAAAATTAAGTTTGAATTAAAGAGAGAGAGAGGGGGGAATGGCACGGAATAACGCCTGCTGCACTTTATTTGGAAGGTCCATCAAGAGAGAATTCAACTTCAAGGCTTTTGGATTTGAAGCTCCAGATCCGTATGAATTTTCTCATCCTCAGGTTAGTGATTAAATATATATATATTTTAAGAAAGCATTAAGTATTCAAACGAATTTTTGATTCACTATTTTTGTGTCTGATATTTATACTCTAGCATAATCGGAAGGCTATTTTAAAGTAGGCCCAAAGAATTGAAAGAATCATCCCGAAAAATGCATTTACAACAATATTTCAGTTAACGAAATATGCTTCTTGTCCTGCGTTCGAATGGATAAAATTTTTTGTTTGATAACCTAGTTCCATGCAAATTTACTTCTTCAATACATCATCTTGGATTATGTGAAGCGAATTGGAATAGAGGAGAAAATTGAGATAAAAATTTTATGAATGATGTCTCTTTACGGTTTTTTTTCTCGATTGAATAATGAGCTGGAAATGGAAATTGTGCAAAATGATTCAGATGTTGGTGCGTCTATCTTTTCCTCTCCATAATCTAATTCAAGAGCTGACTTTGACTGAAAGGTGTATTAGATAATTCCAATTTTAACTATCATTGGGAAAGATTTTAGGAAGAGTGAGTATGATTAATGAATTAGCGAATTGATTTCAGTTGGAATTTTCACCCTACCCTTTTTTGTGAGCATGTCATTTTTTTCCTGTAGCGCCTCAAAGTCCACTTTCTTTTCCAATCAAAAGTAGAAACTTCAGCCTCCACCGACATGGAAATTTTCTTAATAAAGTGAACTCGTTTCTCGTGCCTTTTCGAAGTGGTCGATGCTCCAGTAAGACCGGGAGAGTGATTCCCACTAGAGTTTAGCATACAACTGGCACAGCTGGATTTTCTCACCTACTTGTAGGTGGATAAGTTTAAAAGGTCCACGATGGCCATTTGAACAAAATGATGCTTTCTTGATGCTATCTTGAGGTAGTGGGTGGAGGGAGGATTGAGTGAATTAGGTAATTGGCATCAGCTGTGATGATTTCTACCCTCCCTCCCAGGGCTTTATGCATAACAGGGCACTCTTAGCCTACCTCTCTCTTAAACATCTTGAAACCCCTTTTTCCTCCTAGTGGACATGGATGGATGGTGGATTCTATGTCGCCTTTCGCTTCGTTGTGGCGACAGTTCTCCTCACTTGGCTCGCCTGTGAGATTCCCTTTGAGTTGCGTCAACTGGGTCCGGATAAGCCGGTACTTCTGTATTTCGCCTACGCCACGGAATGGGCCTTTGTCCTCTATACCTTCACCGCCATCGCATTTGCCGCCTTCTGCATCTACTACAGACTGAATCAGGGTAAGTTTTATGGCAAAGACCCAGTCGAAGGGGGCTTAATCACGACTGCATGGGTGTTTTTGGTTGGAGGTGTGTTGGCTAGTCGCATCAATTATTATCCGAGATAGGAGTTGAGTATTTGCTAGGGTCAGAGGATAGAAATAAGTTTAAAGGCTGGAGGTAGATATAGAGGATGTTTTTTAGATTGGCAGAACCTTGACATTTGGACGGCAATAACAGTTTGTGTCTTGCGACATGACTACAACTTGATCGACTTGTAATGATCTCAGGGTGGATGTAGAGGGATTGAAGAGCGAAATTTTTATCAGTAATCTGCCTCTTAAACCCAACGTTGCTCTCATACACCCTCAATTTCCACCACTTTTTGAAAGAAAGAGGAAATTTCATTTGGGATGCAGAGTAAAAGGCCTTCGTTTTTGTAATGACCTGATGAACGCATTTTTTGGGTCACACGAGAGAGAGAGAGCAAGGGGGAATTGAGGACGAGAATGCAAAACGCTTCCAAACCAACATTCTCCATTTAAATGACCAACAATGATGTTGCTACTGTCATTAGAATCAATTTATTACAAAATTGTCATTTGTCATTATTTGTAGATCGTAGAAGCGAGGATGACATGATCGGAAATAAGGTCCTTTGGTTCTTTTTCAATCTCGCCGCCAACACCATTCTCACCACTTCGGGCATCTACTGGATTGGCTTCTGGGACAGAGATTACGGTAGGAAATCTCTTCCCAGTTGGAATAATTTGCATTCCTCCTTTCAACAGATCTTTTGAAAGGCCCTCGTTGGACTCGATGTCACATCTAGGGATCACATTCTGATATGCGGAGTTTAAAACACTTTTGTCTTTAAAGAGGTCCAACATCGAATGGCTTTAAAATTTGCTGTCTTTACTTGGATTGCATCGAGGCGGATATCTGCGCTATTAGAAGTAGAACCTGATGTTGGTGGTTAGTTGCTTGATGACGGTCGAATAAAAGTGTGAAAGTGTGGGAAAGTGTGATTCGGTCGACAGTTCAGGAGAGGGGCCCCTTCTTCTTCTCCGTTTACTTAACGCACTTCATGCTCGAATGACTTGTG